>CM060947.1:257954272-258106161 GCA_030765055.1 Mantis religiosa | reverse complement strand
AGAAGAAGAAGAAGAAGAAGAAGAAGAAGAAGAAGAAGAAGAAGAAGAAGAAGAAGAAGAAGAAGAAGAAGAAGAAGAAGAAGAAGAAGAACAAGAACAAGAACAAGAACAAGAACAAGAACAAGAAGAAGAAGAAAATCGTCATGATTTAAAGCGATGTCACCAGTTAACATTACGAAAAATGTAAATCAGTTTTCATTAGCGTAGCTATAAAATAGGAATGAACATATGGCGGGCTGGGCGTGGCTGTTCTATCGCTACTAGCCAATGCGATGCGTGTAACGTTGTACAGTTAAGCAGGCATTATGCCTCGATTTGCCGAACCATACGGTTAATTTCTTTGCGAGCTCTAAAGATATTAATTACAAAAATATTTTGGTTTTCCCGTGTTACAGAGCTATTTTTCTTTGGATTGCTGTCCAAAACCTATGTTTGTAGCACATCTGGTTTGGAGATATGGAGAAATAAGACGCCTGACTAGAAACAAAAGAATCATTAACTGTCAGTGAAGAAAATTACACACGTGCTATGCTGCAGTTGTATTTTGTACCTTACATTCAGTAAAGTGGTGATCTTTTAAGAGTGTACACGTGCTTTTCAAAGTTAGTAAATATATCGCTTAGCAAGTATAGTACTGGGGCGCCTACTAGTAACTGCGAAACAACTCGTAACATTTTACATAAGCGGGCTAGAAATATTCTTGTTAATGTATATTCCTTCTTTAAACAGATGTCAATTAAAGACATTTTCAAAGTACAAATTTCGCTCAGAGTCGAGAATTAATGTTACAATCTTGTCACGTGAGTACTCATTCTGTGACGAACATTGTTAAAGAAGGCAAACACTTTAACAAATTAGGAGAAGCTTCCATAATTAGATCTCCAAGGAAGCCAAGCGGCTAAAAACCTGCTACCAACTTAGACCATTTTCGAAAGTGTGTTTCACGTATAACAATTTATTATTTATATGACAAGGGTGAATACCCGACTGCTAAAATGCTGACCAATTTAATGAGGGTGAACATAGAATATAGGATTTTCTATTTTCTATGCATAAAATTCCGAAATCTCTTGGTTTTAAATATAAGAGAACCAATGATGGTCGCAAATCTCTGCTTGGAGGAAGCGATATAATTTGCTGCAAGACTAACATTTCTGCGCAAAATGCACATGATTAGTACAAGAGATCTATGGTGTAAAACTTTTCATAAATACACAGTTTACATCTTTCCTATATATTACGTATTTTAGTGAAACAAAAATTTGTTTAAGTCCATTACTGGCAGTATACAAATATGATATCTTTAAAATAGAAACTACATTCCCAAATTTTCCAAATGTCAAGGAGCTTGTTTCACTGTAGCAAACACCTTCTTTTGTCGAACACACCTAATTTGAGTCATTTGTTTTGTGTGCATATGAACGATAGCTACGTAAGCGAACTGTTCTCCAGTTCAAGGTTTTAAGGTTCAGATTATGTGATAATCATTGTATATGCTCTCACACACATGGTAACTTCTCTGTCATAATCTGTATCACTGTACATCTCAGCATCTTTATGATACTTGCTAGGTTGAGACAAAGACAGATGTATCTTCCATCTGCCGCCCGCTAGCCGTGGGACTGGTAACACCAAGACAGTACGATAACCGTATTGGCTTACCCCCTGTTCATTCTTAGTTTGTAGCTAATCTAGGAGCCAATGATACGTAAAAAATAAGTGATACAAGACATTTTGAATATTAAGATTTAAGGTTTATGAAATATTTCAACACGTTCAGTTTAAAACGTGCTACACACAATGAAATCTTCATTCATTATTTTTTACTTGAGTTTGTCATTAAGTTCTCAAAACACAAACATAAAGTTTGACGTTAAATGTAGCGTGAAATTGAAAAAGAATCATGAAGCCACTGTTGATTGTTGCACATTCATTTTCTGGCATTGTTAAGGGTAGTTTCGCAACGACGAGGGTGATCTCTGCCGTCATAATAAGTCATCTTCTTGCTAAAATTGTAGGAATCCCGCCTCCACGGTGTAGATGGTAGCATGTCCGCCTGAAGTTCAAAGGGTCGCGACTTTGAAACTTGGTCAGGATAAGCTATGTAAATCAGGCTTTTTCTCCTGCCCTCAAAGATGAATGTCTGGTAAGTCTAAGCTCAATGCACCTTGTATTCATTTGAACATAAATACATTCACCGTCGGATATGACTTAACGTTAGAGGTTTTCCCTTATCCTGAAAGATGAAGGTCTAGTAATACTAGGCTCTATGTACCCTGTATTTATTTGAACATCATTTCATTCATCGTCCGTTTGTTTGTTTGTTATTTAACGTCCTCCAACGTTAAGTCATATCGGACGGTGAATGAATTGGGTGAAATGATGCTCAAATGTGTCCAGGGTCCGTGGAGCTTAGAGTTACACGACATTAATCATGAAGGATACGGAGAAACCCCGGAAAAACCTTATCCTAGTAACTCAACCTGACCGAGATTCGAACTCGGGAAGTCATCGTCAAATATGAGTTCGCTTTGTAGGTTTTCCCTTATCTTGAAGGATGAGTGTCTGGTAAGTCTAAGCATGTACTCTGTACTCATTTGTACATCATTGCATTCATCGTCCGATATGGCTTAACGTTTTAGGTCTTTCCTTATCCTGAAAGATGAATGTCTGGTAACTCTTAGCTCTATGTACCCTGTACTCATTTGAACATCATTTTATTCATCGTCCGATATGACTTAACGTTGGAGGTTTTCCTTTATTTTGATAGGTGATTGTCTGGTAGCTCTAAGCTCTATGTACCCTGTACTTATTTGAACATCTTTGCATTCATCGTCCGATATGACTTAACGTTGGAGGTTTTCCCTTAACCTGAAAGATGAATGTCTGGTAACTCTTAGCGCTATGTACCCTGAACTCATTTAAACATCGTTTCGTTCATCGGCTCATATAATTTAACCTTCTAAGAAGTTGCTAATCAAATTTACAGCTACATTTGCAAATAGCTCTGTAGAGTTACTATGATGCTTAAGGAGATAGAACAATAAGAATGCTTTTCAAGAGCGAGTGGAAAGAGCAATGTGATTGTGATACATGATACGTCGTTGTAAAGCTCAATTTCGCGCACTGGCTTTACAAAAGCCGTTATTCGACCAAACCATCAAAGTGCCATCTACGTCTATCTGTGTGCGACATCTCTTCTGCTTTATCGGAAATTCTATGCCACAAAAGTTCTCTCTCCCTCCTCCAAATGGCCTTTTTGTTACATTGTAGACTTAAACTTCCATTACGGGGACAATCTCCGCCGGGCTCTTTCTTGTGGGCAGCGGCGGCGGGCCCATACATGGACTGTTCATTTTCAGATGAATATGTCAGGCCGTCTTCCTCAATTCCAGCCAAATGACTCCTCCACCATTATGTGTGACTGTTTACATAAAGCGGTGCTTTGAAAGAGCGTCCGAAGCTCTACACAGGACTATTTTAGCGCAATCCTCCTGAATTAAACATCACATCGAGGCGTTCCAACAAATAGTACCATATTCATACAAAACATATATTTATTTTCAACAATACCACAAACTTTGAACAAAATATGAACTCATCACCAAGCAGTTAAATATAAAATTTCTTTTTCTTCACTTCATTGCATTGACAATGATGTGCCTGTTCCGCCTTCGAAGTCCTCCAGTCATCTATTCCTGGGTCTGCCCACCGATCTCCTACCTTTAGGATGATACTGTAATATTTGTTTTGTAAGTCTATTATGTGGTATTCTTTCAACATGTTCCTTCCATTTTTGTTAGAGATCTTTTATCTTATCTTTCATACTAAAAATGTCCAGCTCTTCTCTTACATTTTCTTTTCTTATTAAGTCCCTCTTCGTGCATCCTTTCACACTTTTCACGAATTTCATTTCTGGAGCCTGTATTTTACTATGTTGCTTTTTAGTTAACGTCCAAGTCTCACTTCCGTATGTCAGTATAGGTACAGTCATAACTTTGTAGAACTTTAATTTTGTTTCTTTACGTGTTTTGTTTCTGTTCTATTTATTGTTGCACACACTCTTTGAAATTTGTATATTTTATTGGATACATCATATTCCTTGTCATAACTAACATCAGTTCCCCAGTGGTTAAAATGACTTACCTGTTCAACGCAACGATTATTTATAAGTACTTTTGTTCTAATTTGCTCTTTCCCAATGAATGTCATTACCTTTGATTTTATAAAAGTAATTTTCTTATTTAATTGCTTACAAAGTTCAGTAAGTTTAAAAATAGATTTTTGCAGGGCAGACTCGCAATTTTGTATAATAACTAAGTCGTCAGCAAACAATAAAGCATTTAACAAGTTTTTATTTGAAATTTTAAAACCTACATTCACTAGCTGCTTCCATTTGCACACTACGTCGTCAATATAAATACTAAAAAGTGTACGTGATAAAGTACACCCTTGTCTGACACCCTGATTAGTAAGAATTTTTTTTTTAGAAATGTTACCATTGTTCCTCACATTTATTTTTGTTTGGAAGTAGCAGCATTGCATCATTTTTACTAATTGCTGTGGGTATCCACGTTCTTCCAATATTTGCCACATTTTGCATCGGTTTACCATATCTAAGGCTTTTTTCAAAATCAACAAACGCCATATGCGTTTCTTTATTAAACTCCCTATTTTTTCAATTAGTTGTTTAACAACAAAAATGTTATCTGCACAGGATCTGCCCTCTACTACCTTCTACTACCTCTGCAGCCTAATACCCGGGACTTATGAGGTCACCCTCTACCTCCTCCGGGCGACCGTAGCCTGGCCGGAGGTACCCAATTTGCCGTGGGTGTCGGAAACACACTGCCCCCTGTAGTCCAACCCAATCCGAACAACTCCCATTCAGAGAGGGGCTCGAACGTTTGGCCCGAGGTTCCTCTAGTAACGTCAGAGGTACGTTGAGTGCTAAGGGTCCGCGGCGCCCACACCTCGGCAGCTGAATGAATAGTACCATATTCATACAAAACCTATATTTATTTTCAATAATACCACAAACTATGAACAAAATATAAACTCATCACCAAGCAGTTAAGTATAAAATTTAATTTGCTAAATGTATTTCAGGAATTCCACACTATATATTCAAAATTCATAAAGCCATTTTCTTAATAATGCGAGTGACGCCATTCTACTACATTAGGACGGGGGAAGACAGCTCCGTGAGCTATATCTGCCAAATATGGTCCCGAATGAAGTACAGGTTAGCGTGTGACGACACTGCGCTAATTTCTGCTGCCCAAGAGGAAGGAAATCCTTTGATGTATTGTAGTTCCACAGCGTAGGAAAGATAACAAACGTATCGGGTATTAATAATATTGTGACTTTATCGGTTGGTAGAATTAAAAGTCCGAGTTGCAGAAATTAAAAATCTCCTTTATTTTCATAGAAATACTCTAATAGATTATAGCAGCATTACGTTACGTCACAATTAGTCTACCAAGGTCGATCACAGTAACAAAGTGACAGCAGAATACAGCACTGCTGGCTGTCTCTCATTTCACAACACTGTTTCACAACTAGCTCTTTCCAAGTCGATACTAACAGACTGTTAACAGCCAGAAGGTGTTTGCTGCGTACCCACTCAGGTTTTGGGTTTGACCGCAGGTTGATAATTTTGAGAGTTACAGGATGAGGTGGGATTATTTTATTGAGGAAATTTTTAAAGTAGCTTTTTGCTCCTGTTTAATTTTGTACAGGATGCCAAACCGCTTTTTTGTTTACACCCTGGAGTTTTATTTTGCCAGGGTGGGTTAAATTTTGTAGCCAAACAGCTCGTTTGGAGATTTTTTAAATTCAGCTTATACTGCTGTATGTATTAACTCCTTTGTTATCTCGGGTGCCCGCATGCCATACGGGGTACCCGGTAAAGCATGAAGCGGCGTCTCGTAGCGTCGTAATCTCCTAGAGACAGAACCAGGGCGTTTCTGTGAGCTGGAATTTGGGCGTAGAATTTTGTCGCCTGGCGTCTAATTTCGTCCTCCACTTATGAGAGAAGAGACACTTCGAGAAGCCGTCAGGTCTTTAAATGCCTATTTCGTAAATTCAAGATATTTCTGGACCAAAAAGGATCCGAATGTTGTATCACCTTCCAGAAGCGTAACCCTATCGATGACGGCAGGCCTTTTATCTTGCACTATCATTATTTCTTCAGGCATCATTTCTTCCTGCCGTCTTCGACCGCCGCCTTGTGGCTCCTGAGGGCATCCTGTCCCAGTATCACCTCCTCAGCCACCTCCGCGACGAACACCCCCTGGCGCACGGCACTCCATCCCAAGGTCAACTGCAGCAGGGCCTCCCTCTCCAAGGGCAACCTGTCGCCCGATGCCGTCATTAGTTGTTATGATCGGCTGTGTTTCCTGGACGGCAAACCCTTGGCCACGTCAGGTCTGATGATGGTCACGGCTACCCCAGTGTGTACGAGTACGCGGTACGGCTTCCTTCTGACCTAACCGTCCACGAAAAGTCATCCATACGCCAGCTGAAGCCGCGCAGTGTCACTCGAGAGGATGGTGGTGATGGCGCCGACGTGCTCCTCGCCACACCTGCCGTTAATCGTTTCTCCGTCTGCTCTTAATGGTGTCGGTCATCTTCGCGGTCATCGTCACGCTTAAGTTGCTATTTGCAGCCTTCGTCTTCGTTGCTAATTCGATATTCATTTTTTCCATCTTCTCGGTGATGTCGTCCCGCTTCCTGACACCAATTCTGACTTTGTGGGTTCGTAGATTTAAAACGCCGAGTTGCAGAAATTAAAATTCTCCTTTATTTTCGTAGAAATAATCTTATAGATTACAGCAGCATTACGTTACATATACCACCAGTCTACCAAGGTCGATCACAGTAACAAACAGTGACAGCAGATTACATCCTTAGCTCTCGTTACAACAACACAGCTGACTGTCTCTCATTTCACAACACTGTTTCTCAACTGACTCTTTGCGAGCCATCACGTCCTTAAATGCCTATTTCGTAAATTCAAGACATTTCTGGACCAAACAGGAATAGAATGTTCTATCACCTTCCAGAAGCGTAACCCTATCGGTGCTGGCAAGTCTTTTATCTCCCGCTAACATTATTTATTCCGGCATACTCCTTATCTCCAGACTTTTTGTGTACACAAGCCACGCTATCGCGATCGGGTTCGCGACACTGCTCCCTCCTCAAGGCTGGGCATCCTGAACAGCTCCATCATAGCGGGCCAGACGATTCAGGTGTACCACCAACACCATCCCTCGGGGCACCTTCTGGATACGGTAGACAACGTCGTTAGTCCTCTTCACCACGCGGTACTGTCCTTGCCACGGCTGTTCAACTTTGTCGATTGTTCGGTTTGTTCCAAGGTGTCCTCCTGAAGTACGGACGTGCACTTCTTCTAAGACTTCCGGGACCTTGCTTCGGGGAAGTACCAAATGCTCCCTCTTCGTCTTACCATCAGGTGATTCCCATATCCGGAACAGCATACCTTCTCTTGTCTTCAATGAATCCCATTGGGCCCAGTACGACTTGTAGGTGGCGCTCCTCGGTGCGATGTCCTCCCAGGTTGTTCTTATCCCTACCTCCGCTTTCCTCAAGAATGGTCCCAAGCCTGCATCCGCCAGCTGCTCCCTCCTTAGGCCTGCGCTATCCCAGCCATCCGCAGGCACTAGCGTGATTACTCGGACTGCTGCGGCACGCTCTTTCTCTTCCACTCTTGTGCATTGGCCGCACTCCTCTGGGCAAATTCTTTGGGATATGGCGTCTGCGTTACCGTGGATTTTCCCTATACGATGTTCATTGGCGAATGTCGTACTCCTGCAGCCTCTGAACCCAACGTGCTGTCTGACCTTCCAGGATTCTAATGCTCATTAGCCAGGTTAGAGCGGAGTGGTAAGTCCTCAGGTGGAATGGGTGACCATACAGGAACTTGTGAAAGTGCTCCAAGGCCCTTACTACCACCAGTAACTCTCGCCGGATGACGCAGCAGTTTTTTTCTGCCTTGGGTGAAGACGCGCTGGTATTGTCTCTGCAGTTGTCGAACCTTCTCGGGATGTTCTGCGGTCATGTGATCGGCCGCCCTCTCCAGTTAGCCTTCCAGCCTGGGCTCCAGGCTTTGCGTTGGCACCGGCTCCTGTGTCTTGTCGAATGCTGTCATGATGACCCCGGGCTTGGAGGAACCCTTCTCCGTGATCGGTGACCGCTAGGTTAAGCAGCCTCACTGGCACCACTCGGCACCACAACAATGTTCTTTATTCCTTGTCCTTCCAGTCGCGCCGTCACCACTATCTCCTTTCTCGCGGGCACCCATGTCTGCCTTCCAGATGACCCTGCAGATTCCAAGGCGTTCTTTGGGTTGCCGGAGTATAGCCTCCTCTTCATTGAGCCGTAGGACCTTCCTGCCGTCGTCGACCGACACCTTGTGACTTCTGAGGACACCCAGTCCCAGTATCACCTCCTCAGCCACCTCCGCGACGAACACCCACTGACGCAAGCACTCCATCCCAAGGTGTACTGCAGCAGGGCCTCCCTCTCCACGGGCAATGTGTCACCCAATGCCGTCATTAGTTGGTATGATCGGCTTGGTTACCTCGACGGAAAACCTTTGGCCAAGTGATATCTGATGATGGTCACGGCTACGAGTACGCGGCAAGGCTTCCCTCTGACCCAACCGTCCACGATAAGTCATTCATATGCCAGCTGACGGTGCGCAGTGTCACTCGAGGGGATGGTGGTGATGGCGCCGACGTGCTCCTCGCCACTCCTGTCCTTAATCGTTTCTCCGTCTGCTCTTAATGGTGTCGGTCATCTTCGCGGTCATCGTCACGCTTAAGTTGCTATTTGTAGCCTTCGTCTTCGTTGCTAATTCGGTCTTCATTTCTTCCATCTTCTCGGTGATGTTGTCGTCACGCTTCCTAACACCAATTGTGACATTTTGGTTTCGTAGAATATAAAGGCCGAGTTGTAGAAATTAAAAATCTCATTTATTTTCGTAGAAATATTTTTGTAGATTACAGCAGCATTACGTTACATACACCATCAGTCTACCAAGGTCGATGACAATAACAAACAGTGACAGCAGATTACATCCTTAGCTCTCGTTACAGTAACACAGCTGGCTGTCTCTCATTTCACAACACTTTCACAACTCTTTGCAAGCCGTCACGTCCTTAAATACCTATTTCGTAAATTCGAGATATTTCTAAACCAATCAGGAATCATCATTATCGTTATCATTATTTCTCCCGGCATACTCCTTATCTCCAGGCTTTTTGTGTACACAAGCCCTGCATTCGCGATCGGGTTAGCGACAATATGCACAATTTACATGTGGGGTGCAGTAATATTAATGCTGACTGCTTTATTTACACAATTGCTCACAGTTTATAAACAATTACATTTTGGTTCTGTACTACTGGAAAATATATAAAACTTCAACTGTAGCTTATCTGAAGGTCAGGCATGTTATAAAGTAAATAAAATTAAACATAAAATAATATTCTCTGCAAATAAGAGGAGACCCATTCAGAACAAAATTGCATGGAAAATTTCTGTTTCGTTGGCCTTTAACTAGTTTATCAATGTCAGGACGTAATGACTGGGAAATCTGTAATGGAAGGCTGCATGTTAGATTGTGATTCGACGAGGTACTTCAGCGTTTGGACTTAGCAAATTTCATAACAGAAAAAAATTCTTCGCACATATATGACGTGACAAACATACACAATATCCTTGCGGCAAGTGAATACAACCTCAGAAATCTGGTTTGGGGGACATTCTTGTAAAATCAGCCAAGTCTTTCTTGTATGTATATTTGTCCTTCAATAAATCGTCAAATTGTAAATTTAACAGTTCCATTAGGTACGTGGCAGCTTTCATTGTTATCATCGAGTGCACTACACCTAACTCAAGTCTCAGATTCTGTACTCACAGCTCCATTTATATAGGAACTTGGTACGACACGGCTCTAGCCTGACGTCACACGCAGTGCACGCCTCTGTCCCGGCTGAAATACGTCACAACTCTCGAAGCTGTCTTCCTCAATACTAGGTATTCTCATAAGTAAAGCCAGTTTTTTAATTTCGTTGTTTTGCAAAATTCGTGTTGCTTCTTTGGTTTCAAAATGTCATTTACAGGATGTCCTGGCTAGTGCTACGTACATTGCTAGCATGTATCGGTCTTCCATTGTTAATAAACAATCACAAAATGGAGATAACAAAGTTTGAACTTAGAGTACTTCTAAAGCACTACCAGAAACCAGATTATAAAGTCGCTGTCACAGCTCAAAGAATGTGTGAAGTGGAAGGAGTAGATGTCCTAGTTGAGCGTGTGGCACAGCGATGGTACCAATCTTTCAACAATGGAGATGACAATACCAAAGATTTACCAAATTCTGGAACACAAACTATGGTATATTGAGGATACATGCCAAGTTTTGCTAGAAAATCGCCACATAAAGATACTTGGAAAATCACACAGGATACCTCATGAACTGACACTTCAAAAACCTTAATGTAGAGTGGATATCTGTCGTCAGATAATCCATAATCCCATTGATGATAGATTTGGGAGGGAAATTGTAACTTGTGATGAAAACCCCTGATGCCTTAAAACAGAGGCTTGATCCATGCCAACCTGCCACAGTCATCCATAAAATGTCAGTTTAGTTCCAAAGTAATGTTGTGTGTCTGGTGTAATTTTTGAAGGTATAATTCACTAGACGTTTATTAGAAATTGGCGGGCGACTCATGCACACCTTTATTCTCAACATCTGCAACGAGTTCATGAAATTTTGAGACGTGGATACCCAGCATTGGTTAAACAAAAGAGAGATCTACTGCAACACGACAATGGATCACCCCATAATGCACGAGCAACAATGCAAAATATTCAGGAATTGAGAGGAATCGAGCTACTACCACATCCAGTATACAGCCCTGATCTCGCAGCATCAGATTATGATCTTTTTCGATATATGGTCCATTGCCTACGTGAGAGAAATTTTCACAACATTGAAGCAGTACAAGTGGGAGTCATGGAATTCTTCACCTCAAAAACCAGAGACTGTTACCATCCTGGCATAATAAACCTCCTGAACGATGGCTCAAGACCACCTACTTTGAAAATTAATAAATTGTTTGCTTGAACACACTTCAATAGCAGTTTTTCTTCACAAAATGACACTACTTATGAGACAGTATTCACATACGATTGCAAGAATTCATTTTTTTAAAGGTCTTGAGAATCTCTTCCCTTGCGCAAACGCTTATTCCTCTATTTACCTAAAGATAAATATTACCTTATTGTGGTTACAAGGGAATACAGTAGACTTTAAGTGATAGCCAAATGTTTTAAATACATTACTTTCTCTACTCTTGTACAAACACTTATTGCTCTATCTACTTCAAGATAAACATTATGTTATTGTAGTTACAAGGGAATACAGTAGACTTTAAGTGATAGTCAAATGTTTTATATACATGACTTTCTCTACTCTTGTACAAACACTAATTGCTCTATCTACTTCAAGATAAACATTATCTTATTGTAGTTACAAGGGAATACAGAAGACTTTAAGTGATAGTCAAATGTTTTATATACATGACTTTCTCTACTCTTGTACAAACACTAATTGCTCTATCTACTTCAAGATAAACATTATCTTATTGTGTTTACAAGGGGATACAGAAGACTTTAATTGATAGTCAAATGTTTTATATACATTACTTTCTCTACTCTTGTACAAACACTTATTGCTCTATCTACTTCAAGATAAACATTATCTTATTGTAGTTACAAGGGAATACAGTAGACTTTAAGTGATAGTCAAATGTTATATATACATGACGTTCTCTGCTCTTGTACAAACACTTATTGCTCTATATACTTCAAGATAAACATTATCTTACTGTAGTTACAAGGGAATACAGTAGACTTTAATTGATAGTCAAATGGTTTATATACATGACCTTTTCTATTCTAGTACAAACACTTATTGCTCTATGTACTTCAAGATAAACATTATCTTATTGTAGTTAACTGGGAATACAGTAGACTTTAAGTGATAGTCAAATGTTCTATATACATGACTTTCTCTACTCTTGTACAAACACTTATTGCTCTATCTACTTCAAGATAAACATTATCTTATAGTGTTTACAAGGAAATACAGAAGACTTTAATTGATAGTCAAATGTTTTATATACATTACTTTCTCTACTCTTGTACAAACACTTATTGCTCTATCTACTTCAAGATAAACATTATCTTATTGTAGTTACAAGGATATACAGTAGACTTTAAGTGATAGTCAAATGTTATATATACATGACTTTCTCTGCTCTTGTACAAACACTTATTACTCTATCTACTTCAAGATAAAGATTATCTTATTGTAGTTACCAGGGAATACAGTAGACTTTAAGTGATAGTCAAATGTTTTATATATATGACCTTTTCTATTCTAGTACAAACACTTATTGCTCTACCTACTTCAAGATAAATATTATGTTATTGTAGTTACAAGGGAATACAGCAGACTTTAAGTGATATTCAAATGTTTTATATACATGATCTTTTCTATTCTAGTACAAACACTTATTGCTCTATCTACTTCAAGATAAACATTATCTTATTGTAGTTACATTTGAATACAGTAGACTTTAGTGATGGTCAAATATTTTAAAACTGGTTGTTTTGGTTGCGTCTTTTTGCAAAGAGGTAAAAAAGTGAATAACCACTTTAAATTTTAGATAAGTGTACTTATTTATTCCAAAACTTAACAAAGAAAATACAAAAGCTATTATGTTCACAAAATACGCATGTGTTAGGACTCTTATTTTTATTCTAGAAATATGACTTGGAGCTTAGATGTGTCTTATAAACAAAATAAATACAAATATTATTGGCGATAGCCAGTTTTCTTGAAGGAAAACACCAACATTACCCTACATTATAAGAAGGCATACAAAAACAAATGAAAGATAAAAATTAGGACATATTCCTTTGTCTATAAACGTAAAGCTAATGTTTGAAGGTCGGATCTGATATCCAGCCATGTGTTGCGGGTTGCTGTACAAACACCGTTAGATCTTGTACTTGCTGCAGTTAAGCAAACATCTGAATACCGTCTAGCACTGAAATATCACGTAGCGATACAGATTTATGTCTTGTACTGCCTTCCACGCAACCCATGAGCTCCTTGCTTAAACGAAGACTACATATCCATAAGTATTCCAAAATTAGTTTTTGCTTTTAAGTAAACATTTTCGCTATATTATAAGAGCATCTTATTTTTGCACTCTCGCTATTAATTTCCATTTAATTTTTAAAGATATCAAAAGTTCTATACGCATATGGCCTTCTCAAATCATTTCTATTAATTTCAAATGCTCTTAAACAGGTTAGGTAACAGTAAACGATGAACAAAACTACTGAAATGATCAATATAGTTCAGAAAAATACAGCTTACAGTTAATAGATGTTTATCTTTAGGCAGAAACAAAAATCTTACACAGTTTACATACGATAACCAAGCCTGCCTTTGGGGCGCAAGTAGTTGCGTGTCTATTTCTTGTTCAATAAGTAACGAGTTCAAACATCGGCTACGGTGAATGGATTTTGGAAGTGTTCCCTAATCCTGAAAGATGAATGTCCTGTAACTCTAAGCCCTGTGTATCCTTTTCTCATGATTTCATTCATCGTCCAATGTGACTTAACGTTGAAGGTTTTCCCTTATCCTGAAAGATGAATGTCTGGCAACTCTAAGCTCTATGTACCCTGTACTCATTTGAACATCATTTCATTCATCGTCCTATATGACTTAACGTTGGAGGTTTTCTCTTATCCTGAAAGATGAATGTCTGGCAACTCTAAGCTCTATGTACCCTGTACTCATTTGAACATCATTTCATTCATCGTCCGATATGACTTAACGTTGGAGGTTTCCTCTTATCCTTAAAGATGAATGTCTGGTAAATCTAAGCCCTATGTACCCTGTACTCATATGGACATCATTTCATTCATCGTCCGATATGACTTAACGTTGGAGGTTTTCTCATATCCTGAAAGCTGAATATCTGGTAACTCTAAGCTCTATGTACCCCATACTCATGTGAATATCATTTCATTCATTGTCCGATATGACTTAACGTTGAAGGTTTTCTCTTATCCTGACAGATGAATGTCTGGAAACTCTAAGCCCTATGTACACTGTACTCATGTGAACATCATTTCATTCATTGTCCGATATGACTTAACGTTGAAGGTTTTCCCTTATCCTGACAGATGAATGTCTGGAAACTCTAAGCTCTATGTACCCTGTACTCATGTGAACAACATTTCATTCACTGTCCGATATGACTTAACGTTGAAGGCTTTCTCTTATCCTGACAGATGAATGTCTGGAAACTCTAAGCTCTATGTACCCTGTACTTATGTAAACATAATTTCATTCATCGTCCGATATGACTTAACGTTGGAGGTTTTCTCATATCCTGAAAGATGAATGTCTGGTAACTCTAAGCTCTATGTACCCTATACTCATGTGAACATCATTTCATTCATTGTCCGATATGACTTAACGTTGAAGGTTCTCTCTTATCCTGACAGATGAATGTCTGGAAACTCTAAGCTCTATGTACCCTGTACTCATGTGAACAACATTTCATTCACTGTCCGATATGACTTAACGTTGAAGGTTTTCTCTTATCCTTAAAGATGAATGTCTGGTAGCTCCAAGCTCTATGTACCCTGTCCTCTTTTGAGCATCATTTCATTCATCGTCCGATATGACTTAACGTTGGAGGTTTTCTCATATCCTGAAAGATGAATGTCTGGTAACTCTAAGCTCTATGAACCCTGTACTCATGTGAACATCATTTCATTCATTGTCCGATATGACTTAACGTTGAAGGTTTTCTCTTATCCTGACAGATGAATGTCTGGAAACTCTAAGCTCTATGTACCCTGTACTCATGTGAACAACATTTCATTCACTGTCCGATATGACTTAACGTTGGAGGTTTTCTCTTAACCTTAAAGATGAATGTATGGTAAATCTAAGCCCTATGTACCCTGTACTCATGTGAACATCATTTCATTCATCGTCCGATATGACTTAACGTTGGAGGTTTTCTCCTATCCAGAAAGATGAATGTCAGGGAACTCTAAGCTCTATGTACCCTGTACTCATTTGAACATCATTTCATTCATTGTCCGATATGACTTAACGTTGGAGGTTTCCTCTTATCCTGAAAGATGAATGTCTGGTAACTGTAACCTCTCTGTACCCTGTATTCATTTGAACATCATTTCATTCATCGTCCGATATGACTTAACGTTGGAGGTTTTCTCTTATCCTACAATAGGAATGTCAGGGAACCCTGAGCTCTATGTACCCTGTACTTATTTGGACATCATTTCATTCATCGTCCGATATGACTTAACGTTGGAGGTTTTCTCTTATCCTTAAAAATGAATGTCGGGTAACTCTTTGCTCTATGCACGCTGTACTCATGTGAACATCATTTCATTCACCGTCCGATATGACTTAACGTTGGAGGTTTTCTCTTATCCTGAAAGATGAAGGTCTGGTAACTCTAAGCTTTATGTATCCTGTACTAATTTGAACATCATTTCATTCATTGTCCGATATACCTTAACGTTTGAGGTTTTCTCTTATCCTGAAAGATGAATGTCTGGTAACTGTAACCTCTCTGTACCCTGTATTCATTTGAACATCATTTCATTCATTGTGCGATATAACTTAACCTTGGAGTTTTTCTCCTATCCTACAATACGAATGTCAGGGAACCCTAAGGTCTTTGTACCCTGTACTCATTTGGACATCATTTCATTCATCGTCTGATATGACTAAACGTTGCAGGTTTTCCCTTATCCTAAAAGATGAATGTCTGGTAACTTTAAGCTCTTTTTACCCTGTAATCATTTGAACATCATTTCACTCGTCGTCCAGTGTAACGTAATATTGCAAAACGACAATTAAAATTAAAAGAACGGGATTTGAGCACTAGTTCTTTTACCAACGTATATTCTGTCCAGTTCGAATTAAAAGAGACAATTTTATTAATTATTTCCTTATGTCTACAATGAGTGCAGAAGAATTCAGAGATACATTTTCTTTGTGGTAATTTTTTATTCTATCTGTTACGTTTTTCCAAATATGAAGACGCTATTCATGAGTGATAGGACTTCTCATAACATTCCCAAAATTTTGAGATGTTGTGATGTAAATATTTTGAAGAAACGTCAGTAATCCCCTATATAAGAAAATCGAAATTTTGAAAGTTGTTTTCAGGTTATGCTTGTTTTAATTCGGTAGTATTTCTAGTAATATTTGATATTGAATTGTTCTTTTATTTTTCAGTTATACTTTTGAAAACTGCAATAGCAAGCATCTATCTCTCATTTTGTAAATGGGCAACCTCAAAGTTTTGATCTTCCGTGAAGCTGCGGGTATCGAATTTGTTATGTGTATGTAATATTTCTCTATAGTTTTTGTATTTTAAAGTAAATATTTATTTATATTGAACAAAGTATACGTATTTTTAAAATTCTTAAAATAAGGAAAACTACGAATAGAGGTAGTTGTAAAACATTTAGGAAAATTTGTGTGTCTTTTTCTGTAGATAGGTTTTCTCTGCTTCGTACCGTCTATGACTAATACAAAATCATCCATAAATATAAGAACTTGTGAAGAAATGCCTAGAAAATACAATATGTACATTTGACTTGGCATAAAAATGACTAAAGTATATATTACTTTAATAGAATTTTATTAATTTAGTTTCGAAAAAGCTGATTTTTGGAATACTTTTCTATGTAACTTGAAGTGCGGAGCTTTGAAAGTTCTTGGAGGGTTCTGAAATATACTATGTTTGGATTTTAGGATATGTTTTAGTTCTAAATTACGTTTTCTGCACACAAAATTTTCTAAAATTCCTTCTTTTTTCTATAATTGGATTCCTAGAACATTTATTTCAAGTGAGACTTTCGTGTCAAATGCTCTAAGTACCTAACAGGGCAATTAAAAATGTAGATTTATTAAACCAACAGTTTATTAGAATTAACATAAGCCATTTCGGTTAATATTCGTGTTGCAATTGTTTCTGGTGCATAGTCGGTAGAATGAGTACCAGGACAAAAACATATGAAGTGTTGCAATTGTTTCTGGCGGTTAATAAGTATAAACATTTGACGATCGGTGTAAAGTTGTTTTGTAAGAAGTGTGTGTGACCTACATATGCTAAAAGCAAGCAGACTGCTATATGCAAATCCGAGGCTGTCAGGGCAGGATCAGCATTGCTGCAAACATGAATCATAATGTAAT
The DNA here is from genome assembly GCA_030765055.1 of Mantis religiosa. Lineage (NCBI taxonomy): Eukaryota > Metazoa > Arthropoda > Insecta > Mantodea > Mantidae > Mantis > Mantis religiosa. The sequence continues at coordinate 258,088,796 of CM060947.1, read as the reverse complement.
CCTGGTTATAGTCCTAATGAGCTAGCTATAATCGAAATGTGACCGATTGGCCTGCCGGATTTAACATCTTTCTGCACAATTAGGCCTTTTCCACCCTTAAGCTCCACGTATAATTACATGGGTATTTGCTAGCTGCATGTGCGTAATCTTTTGATCGTGTTTACTCGACACATAAATTCAACCGATGAGAATGCAACGCAAGTACCGTTAGTTCATCCACTCTGAATTGGCTATCTTGAAGCATAACAGAAAAACTGTCAAGAGATAGTAAGTTAACTAAGCTTCCTTTCACCCCGACTCCCTAACTTTCTAGAATGATCTGTGGAAAACTCCACTACCTCTGAAAGTCATTGTGTACACAAATGAATTATTAAGCGACTTGTACAGGACATCCGCGCCTCTCTGTTGCCTCTCTGCCTGCGACCATGTGGTATGCAATAGATCTAAATTTACACCCACTGATCAAGGTGCATAAAATAACAAAATGTTCAATGCAGTAAATAAACAAGGAGCTTTTATAGTGTATTTTCTGGAGTTTATACTTTATTTCATCAAAAGTCTAAATTACCTGTTAAACGAGCCTCACCATGAGGAACTATAACTGACATTTCGTGATAAAAATTTCATTGAACGAAATATATTAAACTGCTTTATTTACATTAGTTTGACTAAGAAACAGTTCAATGGACCTCCTTCAGATACAACCATGTGCAATATTCAGTTTAAAGAATACTAATAAAGACCATTCTCCATGAAGTAGAAATATTTCATAAAAACTGAACTCTGGACTCGCATGCGTTATTGTTGCATCACGTAAAAGTTATTAGTACAAACACTTGCTTCTCTATCTACTTCAAGATAAGCATTATCTTATTGTAGTTACAAGGGAACACAGCAGAATTTAATTAATAATCAAATGTTTTTTACATGACATTTCTACTCTTGTACAAACACTTATTGCTCTATTTACTTCAAGATAAACATTATCTTATTGTAGTTACAAGGGAATATAGTACACCCTAAGGTCTTTTTTTTGTAATTTACGTCCTCCAACGTTAAGTCCTATCGGATGATGAATGGAATGCATGAAATGATACTCAAATGATCCCGGGGTCCATGGAGCGTAGAGTTACCCGAAATTCGTCTTCCACGAAAATGGTTAACCCCGGAAAAACCTTATCCAGGTAACCCACCCTGATCGAGAGTTCGAACTCGGGACCTCTTGAACGCGAGTCAGACATGCTACCACCACACTTCCGGGGCGGGCAGAGAGGTGATAGTCAAATGTCTTATATATATCACTTTCTCTACTCTTGTACAAACACTTATTGCTCTATCTACTTCAAGATAAACATTATCTTATTGTAGTTACAAGGGAATACAGTAGACTTTAAGTGATAGTCAAATGTTTTAGACACATGACTTTCTCTACTCTTGTAAAAACAGTCATTTCCCTATCTACTTAAAGATAACTATTATCTTATTGTAGTTGCAAGGGAATAGATAAGACTTTAAGTGATAGTCAAATGTTTTATATACATGGCTTTCTCTACTATTGTAAAAACACTTATTGCTGTATCTACTTCAAGATAAACATTATGTTATTGTAGTTACAAGGGAATACAGTAGACGTTAAGTGATAGTCAAATGTCTTATATACATAAATTTCTCTACTCTTGTACAAACATTTATTGCTTTATCTACTTCAAGATAAATATTATCTAGTTTTAGTTACAAGGGAATACAGTAGGCTTTAAGTGGTAGTCAATTGTTTCATATACATGACTTTCTCTACTCTTGTGCAAACACTTATTGCTCTATCTACTTCAAGATAAACGTTATCTTATTGTAGTTAGAAGAGAATACAGTAGACTTTAAGTGATAGTCAAATGTTTTATATACATGACATTCTCTACTCTTGTAAAAACACTTATTTCCCTATCTACTTAAAGATAAACGCAATGTTATTGTAGTCACAAGGGAATACAGTAGACTTTAAGTAATAGTCAAATATTTTATATACATGTATTTCTCTACTCTTGAACAAACGCTTATTGTTCTATTTAGTTCGAGATAAACATTATCTTATTGTAGTTACAGGGGAATACAGTAGACTTTAAGTGATAGTTAAATGTATTAATACTGGTTGCCTTTGAAATTACATTGTGATTTTGTGGTTCATGAAGTTAAAAGTTCAGGTTACAAGCACTAAAAATTGCTGTTTATTTACGAAGAAACACACTTTGGTCAACGTGACAGTTCAGAATTACGTCACATACACAATATAACTTGCAAGGTCTATGAGCACAAATACAGCTCACCCAGCTGTTCGCGCACGCGGGTTCAATTAACAACTGTCCCGAGTATCCGGCGTTAGCTTGCCGTTATATGTTATTCACTATTCCGGAATGTGCTCAATCAAGACGGCGCTAAAAGAAAGACGAACTCTCTAGTACTCCATCTCCTTCCCCCACCCTTCTCGTCGAGCTTTTATCAGCACACTGCACTGTCCGTCTCTTTGATCTCATCGAAAGCGCTGCCTTGGCTCAGCAATGCGTTAGCGACAATATTATCTGTCTATGTCCAAGTAATAACAACAGATTAAATGACTTGCCTTTGTCAAAATTTGAGCAAAAACAAGGAATATCTTGCAAATCCATAAGGGTAGAACAAAAAGTGTTGTTATTCTTATTTGAAGGTCATCAATGTGTAAGTTTACGGTTAAGTAGCGGTATTGAATTTGGGATGAAACGGAGAATTTGATTATTTGTCTATGCACCCACCTCGGTAGCATGATGCCTTACGTTCAAGAGGTCCCGTGTTCGAATCCCGGTCAGGGTGAGTTACTTTGATAAGGCTTTTCCAGGGTTTTCACTTATCCTGAAAGACAAAAGCCAGGTAACTCTAGGCTCTAAGGATCCTGGACTAATTCGAGCATCATTTCATCGATTCTATACATCGTCCGATATGACTTAACGTTGGAAGACGAAAATTACACACACAATGCATATATTATAGTAGAAATATAGTAGATGTAGAAATTGGATAACTTAAATTGGATTTTGCAAATGCAGCGTAAATATATTTCCAAACACCCGGAGGCGAACGACCTGATTTCATTAAATCTTCTTTTAACCGTCTTCGAGGGTACGTGTTGAATTCTTTAATTACTGCATTGTATATTGAGATATTATATATTCGCTGAACTGAACATTCCGACACGCAGAAGCTAGAATCGTCTTATAACCGAAAATTTTATTAAATTCCGTTAATTGCAAAGCACTCCACGGCAGATCTTCTACTAAAGCACAAGAATTCACGGAGCTGTGTAAAACCGTGCATTCCTGAATCGGAAAAAAGATTTTGCTTATTTATTTTTGCCTTGATTCTAAAGAAAAGAATTGAGGTTAATTTACCACGAAGCTCGATAAGTGTAGGGATCTTGGACATTTTCCCTATTCTTTGGAATGGCGGTAGCCTATCCAACTCACAGTTAAGATGCCGCAAACTTCTAATCTCGTTTAGGTTGATTTATCTCTATAAGGTTTTCTTCGGGTTTTCTATTTATCCTGAAACATGAATGTCCACTAACTCTAAGCTCTATGTATCCTGTATTCATTTGAAATCATTTCTTTCATCGTCTGATTTGATTTAACATTGTGTTTTCTCTTACCCTGAGAGATGAATGTCTGTTAACCCTAAGCTCTACGCACCCTGTACTCATTTGAACGTCACTTCATTCATCGCCCGATATGACTTAACCTTAGAGGTTTTCCCTTATCATGAAAGTTAAATATCTGGTAACCCGAAGGTCTGTGTACCCTGTACTCATTTGCACATCATTTTGTTCATCGTTCGATACGACTTTACATTTCAGCTTTTCTCTTATCCTGAAGGATGAATGTCTGTTAACTCTAAGCCGTATGTTCCCCGTACTAATTTGAACTTCATTTCATTCATCGTACGAAATGACATAACGTTGCAGCTTTTCTCTTATTCTGAAAGATGAATGTCTGTTAACTCTAAGCTCTATGATCCCTGTACTCATTTGAACATCATTTCATTCATCGTCCGATATGACTTAACGTTGGAGGTTTTCTCTTATCCCGAAAGTTAAATATCTGGTAACTCTAAGCTGTATGTTCCCTGCACTCATTTGAACATCATTTCATTCATTGTCCGATATGACTTAACGTTGGAGGTTTTCTCTTATCCCGAAAGTTAAATATCTGGTAACTCTAAGCTGTATGTTCCCTGTACTCATTTGAACATCATTTCATTCATCGTCCGATATGACTTAACGTTGGAGGTTGTCCCTTATCCTGAAAGACACACGTCTGGTAACCCTAAGCTCTATGTACCCTGTGCTCAATTGAACATAATTTCATTCATCAACTGATACGGCAACGTTGGAAGTCTTCCCTCATCCTAACTCTAAGCTCTATGTACCCTGTACTCATTTGAACATCATTTCATTCATTGCCCGAGACTTAGCTTTGAAAGTTTTACCTTATCCTAAAAGATGAATGCATGGTAACTCTAAGATCTGTGTACCGTGTATTCATTTAAACATAATTTCATTCATCGTCCTATATGACTTAACGTTGCAGGTTTTCTCTTATCCTGAAAGATGAATGTCTGGTAACTCTAAAGTCTATGTACGCTGTACTCATTTGAACATCATTTCATTTATTGCCAGATGCATAACTTTGGAGGTTTTACCTTATCCTGAAAGATGAATGTATGGTAACTCTATACTCTATTTACGCTGTACTCATTTGAACATCATTGCATTCCTCGTCCGATATGACTTAACGTTGAGTGCTATCCCTTATCTGCTAACTCTAAGCTCAATGTACCCTGTACTCATTTGAACATCATTTCATTCATCGTCCGATATGACTTAATGTTGGGGGATTTTTCTTTTCCTGAAAGATGAATGTCTGGTAACTGCAAGCTCAATGTACCCTGTACTCATTTGAACATCATTTCATTCATCGTCCCATATGACTTAACGTTGGTGGTTTTCCCTTATCCTAAAAGATGAATGTCTGGTAACTATAAGCTCTATGTACTCAGTACTCATTTGAACATGATTTCATTCATCGTCCCCTATGACTTAACGTTGGAGGTTTTCCCTTATCCTAAAAAGATGAATGTCTGGTTACACTAAGCTCTATGTACCCTGTACTCATTGGAACACCATTCATTCATCGTTGAACATGACTTAACGTGAAGGTTTTCCCTTATTCTAAAAGATGAATGTCTGGTAACTCTAAGCTCTATGTACTCTGTATTCATTTGAGCATCATTTCATACATCGTCCCATATGACTTAACGTTGGTGGTTTTCCCTTATCCTAAAAGATGAATGTCTGGTAACTATAAGCTCTATGTACTCAGTACTCATTTGAACATCATTCATCGTCCGATATGACTGAACGTTGGAGGTTTTCTCTTATCCTAAAATATGAATGTTTGGTAACTATAAGCTCTATGTACTCTGTACTCATTTGAACATCATTTCATTCCTCGTCCGATATGACTTAACGTTGAGTGCTATCCCTTATCTGCTAACTCTAAGCTCAATGTACCCTGTACTCATTTGAACATAATTTCATTCATCGTCCGATATGACTTAATGTTGGGGGATTTCTCTTATCCTGAAAGATGAATGTCTGGTAACTCTAAGCTCAATGTACCCTGTACTCATTTGAACATCATTTCATTCATCGTCCGATATGACTTAATGTTGGAGGTTTCCTCTCACCCTGAAATATGAAAGTCTGGTAACTCTAAACTCCATGTACCCTGTACTCATTTAAACGTAATTTCATTGATCGTCCGATATGACTTTAATTTGTAGGTTTTTTCTTATCCTGAAAGTAAAAAGTACAGTAACTTTATGCTCTGTGTGCCCTGTACTCATTCGAACATGATTTCATTTAACGCCGAATATGATTTATTATAGGAGGTCGTGAAAAGACACTCAGGGACCTTTTGATAGAACTTATATTTTATTTATATTTAAGTTTGAATTTATGAGTCACTATGTTTACACTCAGTCTTCACTTACTTGTTGTTGTATAATTGAAACGTTTTCAAGATCATTCGATCTCATCCTCAGCAATGGGGAGCCCACTTTCGCATATTTTAGCAGACCTATACATGAGCTATTTTGAAACACACATAGTAAAGACCTTCCCACAGATTTATAAATTGTGGCAGAGATTTGTTGATGATGGTTTTGCTATCATTCCGGAAAAAGTTAGAGAAGATTCTCTAAAATTACTAAACCTGCAAGATAATCACATACAATTTACTATGGATGTAGAAAGAGACAACACCCAACCCTTTAAAAAAACCAAACAGCTGAGGATGAGATCGAATGATCTTGAAAACGTTTCAATTATACAACAACAAGTAAGTGAAGACTGAGTGTAAACATAGTGACTCATAAATTCAATCTTAAATATGAAGTATACTTCACTGTTGATAATGCTTCTGCTTTTAATATTTATATTTTATTATTCAGGGGGCGTGGTATCTCAACAGAACTGTTGGGTTTAACTTAATATGCTTTAAATTACTCGGGGTACTTAGCTGTGAAGGAACAGAAATGCCAGTAAGGGGAATATTATTTACCAGTGACTATATCGCGAAATAGCGGACGAGGAAAGGGAAGCGATATTGTCCGAATGTAATTACCCGTGCCATTCATTTTGCTTATGACAAGCGTTAACGTTGATTGTGATCTGTTCATCATTTGCTTGATAGATGAATGACAGCTAAAATGGTAACTTTCATCGCCAATTAATTTATAATTAATTGCAGTGGGGTATACGACCTTCTGCGAACTCGAAGCTTTACCGACACAGGTGCTATGCCACTGAATGTATTGGCTCAGGCGTGGTCGTAGGTTTTGGTTTCTTTGGTACATTTCCCTGATTCCAGTATTTCGTGTACCTACATTTTGTTTCAATTTTTATCCTACTTGACTGCGTACAGTGCTCAGAATATCCAATGGAAGTTTCGGTTTTAAAATTAGCTGAAGTAAATGCTTATCCTGCAGATTGGGGGCAAGTCACGAAATCCCGGGGAGGTGTAAGCCTGCAGATGGAGGTCAGCTCATTATGCAGCTGGCACTGGGACGCTTCAAACTGCAGCTGTTCTATATTTATGTATATAACCATATACAGAAAGTTTGAGCCGAGTTACAGTATTCATAAATGTAAGAATACATAACGAGAGTGGTCCGAGAAGTTACTAGCCTTACCCAAGGTACGCGGAACTATTACATTGATTTTCTGCCTTATGTTGGTACACATATCAGTAGACCTCACTTAAGATAACGACCCATTCCAGGCAATTGTTGATTGTAGGCAGTTGTTTGAAGCAATGAAAGTGCATTTTGCATTGAAAATGAAGAAACTCAAGTATCGTGCTGTGATAAAATTCTTCGCAAAAGAAGACTAACGAAAACCTCCAAGTCATATCGGACAATGAATAAAATAATGTCCAAATAAGTAAAAGGTATATAGAGCTTAGAGGTCAGGGACATTCATCTTTCAGGATAAGAGAAAACCTCCAACGTTAAGTCATATAGGACGATGAATGAAATGATGTTCAAATGAGTACAGTGTACATAGAGTTTAGGGTTACCAGACATTAATCCTTCAGGATAAGAGAAAACCTCCAACGTTAAGTCATATCGGACGATGAATGAAATGATATTGAAAAGAGTACAGTGTACATAGAGCTTAGAGTTACCAGACATTCATCAAGACAAGGAAAGCTACCAGCGTTAAATCATATCAGACGATGAATGAAATGATGTTCAAATGAGTACAGGGCACATACAGCTTAGAGTTACGAGACATTAATCCTTCAGGATAAGAGAAAACCTCCAACGTTAAGTCATATCGGACGATGAATGAAATGATATTGAAAAGAGTACAGTGTACATAAAGCTTAGAGTTACCAGACATTCATCAAGACAAGGAAAGCTACCAGCGTTAAATCATATCGGACGATGAATGAAATGATGTCCAAATGAGTACAGGGCACATAGAGCTTAGAGTTACCAGACATTCATCTTTCAGGGTAAGAGAAAACCTCCAACGTTAAGTCATATCGGACGATGAATGAAATGATGTTCAAATGAGTGCAGTGTACATAGAGTTTAGGGTTACCAGACATTAATCCTTCAGGATAAGAGAAAACCTCAAACGTTAAGTCATATCGGACGATGAATGAAATGATATTGAAAAGAGTACAGTGTACATAGAGCTTAGAGTTACCAGACATTCATCAAGACAAGGAAAGCTACCAGCGTTAAATCATATCGGACGATGAATGAAATGATGTTCAAATGAGTACAGTGTACATAGAGTTTAGGGTTACCAGACATTCATCCTTCAGGATAAGAGAAAACCTCCAACGTTAAGTCATATCGGACGATGAATGAAATGATATTGAAAAGAGTACAGTGTACATAGAGCTTAGAGTTACCAGACATTCATCAAGACAAGGAAAGCTACCAGCGTTAAATCATATCGGACGATGAATGAAATGATGTTCAAATGAGTACAGGGCACATAGAGCTTAGAGTTACCAGACATTCATCTTTCAGGATAAGAGAAAACCTCCAACGTAAAGTCATATAGGACGATGAATGAAATGATGTTCAAATGAGTACAGGCTACATAGAGCTTAGAGTTACCAGACATTCATCTTTCAGGATAAGAGAAAACCTCCAACCTTAAGTCATATCGGACGATGAATGAAATGATGTTCAAATGAGTACAGGCTACATAGAGCTTAGAGTTACCAGACATTCATCTTTCAGGATAAGAGAAAACCTCCAACGTTAAGTCATATAGGACGATGAATGAAATGATGTTCAAATGAGTACAGGGTACATAGAGCTTAGAGTTACCAGACATTCATCTTTCAGGATAAGAGAAAACCTCCAACGTAAAGTCATATAGGACGATGAATGAAATGATGTTCAAATGAGTACAGGCTACATAGAGCTTAGAGTTACCAGACATTCATCTTTCAGGATTAGAGAAAACCTCCAACGTTAAGTCATATCGGACGATGAATGAAATTATGTTCAAATGAGTACAGGCTACATAGAGCTTAGAGTTACCAGACATTCATCTTTCAGGATAAGAGAAAACCTCCAACCTTAAGTCATATCGGACGATGAATGAAATGATGTTCAAATGAGTACAGGCTACATAGAGCTTAGAGTTACCAGACATTCATCTTTCAGGATAAGAGAAAACCTCCAACGTAAAGTCATATAGGACGATGAATGAAATGATGTTCAAATGAGTACAGGGTACATAGAGCTTAGAGTTACCAGACATTCATCTTTCAGGATAAGAGAAAACCTCCAACGTTAAGTCATATCGGACGATGAATGAAATGTTGTTCACATGAGTACAGGGTACATAGAGCTTAGAGTTACCAGACATTCATCTTTCAGGATAAGAGAAAACCTCCAACCTTAAGTCATATCGGACGATGAATGAAATTATGTTCAAAAGAGTACAGTGTACATAGAGCTTAGAGTTACCAGACATTCACCATGACAAGTAAAACTTCCAGCGTTAAATCATATCGGACGGAGAAAGAAATGATGTTCAAATGAGTACAGGTTACATAGAGCTTAGAGCTACCAGACATTCATCATGACAAGGAAAGCTTCCAACGTTACATCGTATCGGACGATGAATGAAATGATATTGAAAAGAGTACAGTGTACATAGAGCTTAGATTTACCAGATATTCATCATGACGAGGAAAGCTACCAGCTTTAAATCATATCGGACGATGAATGAAATGATGTTCACATGAGTACAGGCTACATAGAGCTTAGAGTTACCAGACATTCATCTTTAAGAATAAGATAAAACCTCCAAAGTTAAGTTACATCGGACATAGAACGAAATGATGTTCAAATGAAGACAGGGTACATAGAGCTGAGAGTTACCAGACATTCATCTTTCAGCATAAGAGGAAACCTCCAACGTTAAGTCATTTCGGACGATGAAGGAAATAATGCTTAAATGAGCACAGGGTACATAGAGCTTAGGCTTACCAAACATTCATCTTTCAGCATAAGAGAAAACATTCAACGTTAAGTCATATCGGACGATGAATGAAATGTTGTTCACATGAGTACAGGGTACATAGAGCTTAGAGTTACCAGACATTCATCTTTCAGGATAAGAGAAAACCTCCAACCTTAAGTCATATCGGACGATGAATGAAATTATGTTCAAAAGAGTACAGTGTACATAGAGCTTAGAGTTACCAGACATTCATCATGACAAGTAAAACTTCCAGCGTTAAATCATATCGGACGGAGAAAGAAATGATGTTCAAATGAGTACAGGTTACATAGAGCTTAGAGCTACCAGACATTCATCATGACAAGGAAAGCTTCCAACGTTACATCGTATCGGACGATGAATGAAATGATATTGAAAAGAGTACAGTGTACATAGAGCTTAGATTTACCAGATATTCATCATGACGAGGAAAGCTACCAGCTTTAAATCATATCGGACGATGAATGAAATGATGTTCACATGAGTACAGGCTACATAGAGCTTAGAGTTACCAGACATTCATCTTTCAGGATAAGAGAAAACCTCCAACCTTAAGTCATATCGGACGATGAATGAAATGATGTTCAAATGAGTACAGGCTACATAGAGCTTAGAGTTACCAGACATTCATCTTTCAGGATTAGAGAAAACCTCCAACGTTAAGTCATATCGGACGATGAATGAAATTATGTTCAAATGAGTACAGGCTACATAGAGCTTAGAGTTACCAGACATTCATCTTTCAGGATAAGAGAAAACCTCCAACCTTAAGTCATATCGGACGATGAATGAAATGATGTTCAAATGAGTACAGGCTACATAGAGCTTAGAGTTACCAGACATTCATCTTTCAGGATAAGAGAAAACCTCCAACGTAAAGTCATATAGGACGATGAATGAAATGATGTTCAAATGAGTACAGGGTACATAGAGCTTAGAGTTACCAGACATTCATCTTTCAGGATAAGAGAAAACCTCCAACGTTAAGTCATATCGGACGATGAATGAAATGTTGTTCACATGAGTACAGGGTACATAGAGCTTAGAGTTACCAGACATTCATCTTTCAGGATAGGAGAAAACCTCCAACCTTAAGTCATATCGGACGATGAATGAAATTATGTTCAAAAGAGTACAGTGTACATAGAGCTTAGAGTTACCAGACATTCATCATGACAAGTAAAACTTCCAGCGTTAAATCATATCGGACGGAGAAAGAAATGATGTTCAAATGAGTACAGGTTACATAGAGCTTAGAGCTACCAGACATTCATCATGACAAGGAAAGCTTCCAACGTTACATCGTATCGGACGATGAATGAAATGATATTGAAAAGAGTACAGTGTACATAGAGCTTAGATTTACCAGATATTCATCATGACGAGGAAAGCTACCAGCTTTAAATCATATCGGACGATGAATGAAATGATGTTCACATGAGTACAGGCTACATAGAGCTTAGAGTTACCAGACATTCATCTTTAAGAATAAGATAAAACCTCCAAAGTTAAGTTACATCGGACATAGAACGAAATGATGTTCAAATGAAGACAGGGTACATAGAGCTGAGAGTTACCAGACATTCATCTTTCAGCATAAGAGGAAACCTCCAACGTTAAGTCATTTCGGACGATGAAGGAAATAATGCTTAAATGAGCACAGGGTACATAGAGCTTAGGCTTACCAAACATTCATCTTTCAGCATAAGAGAAAACATTCAACGTTAAGTCATTTCGGACGATTAAGGAAATGATGCTTAAATGAGTGCAGGGTACATAGAGCTTAGACTTACCAAACATTCATCTTTCAGCATAAGAGAAAACATTCAACGTTAAGTCATTTCGGACGATGAAGGAGATGATAATCAAGTGAGTACAGGGTACATAGGGAATAGAGCTACGAGACATACTTCTTTTAGTATAAGGGAAAACCGCCAAAGTTATTTCATATCGGACGATGAATGAAACGCTGTTTCCTTTCAAATGAATACAGAGTACATAGAGCTTAGAGCTACCAGACATTCATCTTTCAGGATAAGAGAAAACCTCCAACGTTAAGTCATATCGGACGATGAATTGTATGATGTTGATATAAGTATAGGCTGCAAAGATCTTAGAGTTACCAGACATTCATCTGTAACTCTTTAGTGGTTTTTTAAGGAAAGAGTGTGACACTCAGCAACGTGGTTGGTTTTGAAACAGTTGAATGTTGCGTTTGTCCCACCACACTTTTACTTTTAAATATTTCAACCATTATATGTGTAATCATTTTAAAATAATATAAAAAAGTTTTTGTACCGATTGCGTTTGGAAGACTTATAACAAACAAGAACGTGATCTTTTATTTAATATATCCTGTCCTTATTGTCTGGCTATTTACTGAAAACTCGACCGTATTTCTAGACTCCTCTATCCCAGTGGATGTTATAATTTTTCTAACGCTTATTTTTTGAGGCAGATGTATTTCAAACACTTAAACGCATGAGGGATAACATATTTTCAAACTGCGTGCTCTCCCATTTACCTCTGCGATATTTTGCAACAATTGCGTGTTTTGTTTCCTCTACAGCCGAAAATATTTACGATGCGGATCTTATGAGTTGGAAAAAGAGGAAACCTAAATATACCAGATGGAAAGAGAAATGGCATTTACATTACGGGTTTAATGTTCAGAAGAGTAATCAGAAAAATTGTGCTCTTCTGCTTGTTTAAATTCAACTGAAGGCAGCTTTACTGGGAAGCAGAATATGAAAAGGTGAAGGAACAAGTTAAATACAAATTGAGGGTAGATGGTAATACGCAATATTGATTTAAGGAAACAATGTAATTGCCATTTCCTAACAGGTCATAATTGTAAGTACTTTATATACTTACAAATATAAAGGGAGGGTGTTTTTTTTTGGCTCTAGAAAGCATTCTTTCTTATACTCCCTTGCAACGAACACAACAGTCACTGAAAAAGTCATAGAGTAACTCATATTCAACAGCACAAAAAATATTGTAACTACAATAAGTTAATGTGTATCTTTAAGTAGATAGAGCAATAAGTGTTTGACAAGAGTAGAAAAAGTCATGTATAAAAACACTTGGCTATCACTAAAGTCTACTCTATACCTTGTAACTAGAACAAGATAATATTTATCTTGAAGTAGATAGAGCAATAAGTGTTTGTGGAAAAAGTCATGTATGTAAAACATTTGACGTCACTTATAGTCTGCTGTATTCCCGTATAAGTACAATAAGCTTATATTTATCTTGAAGTAGACAGAGCAGTAAGTGTTTGTACAAGAGTAGAGAAAGCCATGTGTATAAAACATTTGACTATTACTTAAAGTCTACTGTATTCCCTTGTAACTACAGTAAGATAATGTTTATCTTGAAGTAGATAGAGCAATAAGTGTTGGTACAAACGTAGGGAATGTCATGTATATAAAACATTTGACTATCACTTAAAGTCTACTGTATTCCCTTGTAACTACAATAAGATAATGTTTATCTTGAAGTAGATAGAGCAATAAGTGTTTTGTACAAGAGTAGGGAAAGTCATGTGTATAAAACATTTGACTATTACTTAAAGTCTACTGTATTCCCTTGTAACTACAGTAAGATATTGTTTATTTGAACTAGATAGAGCAATAAGTGTTGGTACAAAAGTAGGGAATGTCATGTATATAAAACATTTGACTATCACTTAAAGTCTGATGTATTCCCTTGTAACTACAATAAGATAATGTTTATCTTGAAGTAGATAGAGCAATAAGAATTTGTACAAGAGTAGAGAAAGTCATGTATATAAAACATTTGACTATCACTTAAAGTCTACTGTATTCCCTTGTAACTACAATAAGATAATGTTTATCTTGAAGTAGTTAGAGCAATAAGTGTTTTGTACAAGAGTAGAGAAAGTCATGTGTATAAAACATTTGACTATTACTTAAAGTCTACTGTATTCCCTTGTAACTACAATAAGATAATATTTATTTTGAAGTAGATGGAGCAGCAAGTTTTTGTACAAGAGTAGAGAAACTAATGTATATAAAACATTTGACTATCACTTAAAGTCTACTGTATTCCCTTGTAACTACAATAAGATAATGTTTATCTTGAAGTAGATAGAGCAATAAGTGTTTGTACAAGAGTAGAGAAAGTCATGTATATAAAACATTTGACTATCACTTAAAGTCTACTGTATTCCCTTGTAACTACAATAAGATAATGTTTATCTTGAAGTAGTTAGAGCAATCAGTGTTTTGTACAAGAGTAGAGAAAGTCATGTGTATAAAACATTTGACTATTACTTAAAGTCTACTGTATTCCCTTGTAACTACAATAAGATAATATTTATTTTGAAGTAGATGGAGCAGCAAGTTTTTGTACAAGAGTAGAGAAACTAATGTATATAAAACATTTGACTATCACTTAAAGTCTACTGTATTCCCTTGTAACTACAATAAGATTATGTTTATCTTGAAGTAGATAGAGCAATAAGTGTTTGTGCAAGAGTAGAGAAAGTCATGTATATAAAACATTTGACTATCACTTAAAGTCTACTGTATTCCCTTGTAACTACAATAAGTTAATTTTTATCTTTCAGTAGGTAGAACAAGTAGAAATAAAGAATAGATTTTTTTTGAGAATGTTTTGTTGAAGAATGTGTAAAGAATGGTGTTATATATAGGGCTTTTAAGTTTATTTCTTCAACTTTCAAAAAGAGCCTGCGTTCTTCAATTAGTAGTCTCTCAAGTGATCCTATGGGAGTTGCTTTATGGTCATATCTATGACGGGGCTCCGCAGGGAAGAATGGTTGAAGTGAAGGGATTCTAAGGGAGTTCAGATCTTAAGCGGGATTACATTAGAGGGGAGTGAATCCAAAAGCATCAGACTAAAACACCCAATTCGTAGGACTAGGGTTAAGATTGCAAGTTACCCCACATATAGCGTCAGAATTTACAAAGCAGTTGTTAAAATAACGTGTACAAATGGCTAGTTGTGTAACTGGTGACCTTCCATTGTTTAACGAGAGCCTTGCTCAGAACATTAACTTATGCAGCACATGGAGCTTTGCTTGTACGTGTAAAGTTAACGCTACAAGAAACTTGAAGCTTCTTTGACGTCAGCTTTAAACTTTCCAACTACAGCATTATGTATCGAGGTACAATACATCTTAGAATTTTTTCAATGTGTATTAAAGCTAATTTACTTATTCTAGCTTAGAGAATGTGCTTGTGACAATCAAGCCAAGTTTTGAGTTAAATGAATTAATTATTTTTAGATATTTTGGACCAACTATATAATGATTTAATTGAGTTTCTTAACTCTTTGTCTTCCACAAACTATTCCATTAAGGCTTATTCTCCGATGTATTGTTCCTTTAGGTGATTTGGAATCGCTCATTTCTTCAATCTTAGTGAATTTTTTAAACTTTGACCTGGATTCCTTTTACAACAACTAACTCAAATCTTCAATGTTTAAAGTAGACTACAAAGCTACTTTGTGGATCTAACAGTAGAACTATTATTTGTTTTCAATAACACATATACATTTTTATTTACAAACAGTTGCTTTTAACTTTATTAAAAATGAAGTTTATTTAACTTCAAATCTCTGACACAAATGTCAGTAAGTTATACTATTTTACCAGTATGTTAGGCCTGTAACCTTAAAGAATGCTACAGAATACTCTGAGAAGATCCCGTCTTCAACATGAAGGTGGCAGCACTCGTAAATAGAAACTAGTGAAATTCTTTGTTCATCCGTTGAAAGCTACTAACCAAAGTTTCAGCCATTTTGGACGCTCAGGTGTTTTGTAACAGTCATTTGAGTGAGTTGGCCTGAGTACTTTTAAAAAAATGATCAAAATCTAGTACCCTACTTGCATTAAATATTTGTCTTTGAAACACAATACGCCTACGCATATTAAAGATGAATTTTATTTTGTGTATGGTGACTCTGAACCATAATTTACCACAGTGAAGTTATGGACAGCTGAAGTTAAACGTGGCCGTAAGAGCTTTTGAGATCATGAACGTTCGGACGTCAAAAAACTGAAACTACCGAAGAAAACTTCGCCAAAGTTCACCAAATGGTTCTAGACAACCCCCGAATTAAAGTGAGAGAGATAACAGAGTCTAAGAACATGTCAGTAGAATGTGTTTGTCACATATTAAATCAAACTTTAGACATAAGAAATGTGTCCGCGTGTTTGGTGCCACGTTTTCTCACGTTAGACCAAAAACGAGTTCCAATGAACATTTCCAACGCTCAGTTGGCGCAGCTTTGACGCAATAAATCCCAGTTTTGTCGCCCATTTATTACTATAAATTAAACTTGGATACACCATTATATACTCAAAACAAAAGTAAAGTCCAAACAGTGGACTACAAAGGGGGAACCGGCTCCAAAGAAAGCAAAAACAGTTCTTTTCGGATGAGAAAGTGATGAATGTTCTTTTTTTGGGATAGCCATGGAGTTATTTTAATCGATTATCATCAAAACGAAAAAAAAAAAAAAAAAAAAAATTACAGGAGCATACTACGCATCATTACTTGACATGCTGAAGGCAGAACTTACGGAAAAACAGCCACATTTGCCGAAAAAGAGTATCTTGTTTCACCAAGACAACGCACCGTCTAACACCTCAGCGGTTGCAATGGTGAATATCCACGAATTACGGTTTGAACTGCTTGACACACCAGATCTAGCCCCCAGCGACTTCTTTTTGTTCCCTCATCTGAAAATTGCGCTCGGAGTACAGCGATTTTCGTCAGAGGAAGAGGCAATCACTTACGTGGACAATTAATTTGTAGAGAAAAATGTCGAGTACAATTCAGACGAGTTACAGAGATGGGAGCATTGCTGGCAGAAGTGATTAGAGTTACCAGGAGACTATGCTGAAAAACGCTGATAACTATTTGGTCGTGTCACAGAGATGGGAGCATCGCTGGGAGAAGTTTGAAAAGTTACAAGGAGCCTATGCAGAAAAACGCAGAGTACCATTTGGACGGGTTACAGAGATAGGAACATCGCTGGCAGAAGTGATTATAGTTACAAGGAGCCTATGTTGAAAAACGCAGAGTACTATTTGCACGGGTTACAGAGATGGGAACATCGCTAGGAGAAGTGTGTAGAGCTACAAGGTGATTATGTTGAAAAACGTCGAGTACTATTTGGATGGGTTACAGAGATGAGAACATCGCTGGGAGAAGTGTGTAGAGTTACAAGGAGACTATGTTGAAACACGCCGAGTACTATTTGGACGGGTTACAGATATATGAGCATCGCTGGTAGAAGTGTGTAGAGTTACAAGGAGACTATGTTGAGAAACGTCGAGTACTATTTGGACGGGTTACAGAGATATGAGCATCGCTGGTAGAAGTGTGTAGAGTTACAAGGAGACTATGTTGAAAAACGCCGAGTACTATTTGGACGGGTTACAGAGATATGAGCATCGCTGGTAGAAGTGTGTAGAGTTACAAGGAGACTATGTCGAAAGACGTCGAGTACTACTTGGACGGGTTACAGAGGTATGAGCAACGCTGGGAGAAGTGTGTAGAGGTTCAAGGAGACTATGTTGAAAAACGTCGAGTACTATTTGGACGGGTTACAGAGATATGAGCATCGCTGGGGAAGTGTGTAGAGGTTCAAGGAGACTATGTTGAAAAACGCCGAGTACTATTTGAATGGGTTACAGAGTTGGGAGCATCGCTGGGAGAAGTGTGTAGAGTTACAAGGAGACTATGTTGAAAAACGTAGAGTACTATTTGGACGGGTTACAGAGATGGGAGCATCGCTGGGAGAAGTGTGTACAGTTACAAGGAGACTATGTTGGAAAACGTCGATTACTATTTGGACGGGTTACAGAGATGGGAACATCGCTGGTAGAAGTGTGTGCAGTTACAAGGAGACTAAACTGAAAAACGTTGAGTACTATTTGGACACGTTACAGAGATGGGAGTATCGCTGGGAGAAGTGTGTAGAGTTACAAGGAGATTATGTTGAAATACGCCGAGTACTATTTGGACGGGTTACAGAGATGGGAACATCGCTGGTAGAAATGTGTGCAGTTACAAGGAGACAAAACTGAAAAACGTTGAGTACTATTTGGACACGTTACAGAGATGGGAGCATCGCTGGGAGAAGTGTGTAGAGTTACAAGGAAACTATGTTGAAAAACGTCGAGTACTATTTGGACGGGTTACAGAGATGGGAACATCGCTGGGATAAGTGTGTACAGTTACAAGGAGACTATGTTGAAATACGCCGAGTACTATTTGGACGGGTTACAGAGATGGGAACATCGCTGGTAGAAGTGTGTGCAGTTACAAGGAGACTAAACTGAAAAACGTTGAGTACTATTTGGACACGTTACAGAGATGGGAGCATCGCTGGGAGAAGTGTGTAGAGTTACAAGGAGACTATGTTGAAAAACGTCGAGTACTATTTGGACGTGTTACAGAGATGGGAGCATCGTTGGGAGAAGTGTGTAGAGTTACAAGGAGACTATGTTGAAATACGCCGAGTACTATTTGGACGGGTTACAGAGATGGGAGCATCGCTGGGGAAAGTGTGTAGAGTTACAAGGAGTTGAAAAATGTTGAAAAATCATCTATCTGTATTAGGTCAGGAGGTTTTCAGACCACCCTCGTATGCGATCCTACAATAATTTTAACGTATTTCTAATTGGGTATTCCAGCATTTTTGTACAAAAGTGAGTGGTTGATCTGAACACTGCATTCGCAAGTAAATCCTGAACTTGAAATAAGTTTAAGTTAGCCCAATACTTGTTACTTGAAATATAAAAAGTTGACAGTGAACTTTGTTTTAATAAAATAGATTGTCTTGAGAAAGAGTTATCAGCGATGCAGCTCAGGAATGGAGATAAAGTCTATTAACGATGTAGAACAGAATTTCAATTTGTGAAATTGAAGTAAAGTCCATAAAATTTGGGAAATCTGCTTTATGCTTGTGTTTCAGATTTAATATATTAGATATAAGGAATTAAGTGATTCACGCCATTACATTGCTTGGAAAATCCGAGTAGAGCCGCTGACGTTATCATCCGGAAGCCGCTTTGTTGTACCTCGACGATGTTCAATTTCGACACATCTGGATATTTCGACTTTGGCAGTGTCCGATTATATCAATTCTTTTTTGGTCGCTTTCTCGGACATTCCTTTCATGACAAGCGAGCTATAATATAATGCCGGTACAGTTCAGTGCGAGAGAAGAATTAAGGTTTAAAGGCCCCTAACAAGGTTTATGTAAAGCGCAAATAGAGGTGGACGCATTCACAAGATCCTCATATTCCATCCTGGTTCTTCTTCTTCTTCTTCTTCTTCTTCTTCTTCTTCTTCTTCTTCTTCTTCTTCTTCTTCTTCTTCTTCTTCTTCTTCTTCTTCTTCTTCTTCTTCTTCTTCTTCTTCTTCTTCTTCTTCTTCTTCTTCTTCTTCTTCTTCTTCTTCTTCTTCTTCTTCTTCTTCTTCTTCTTCTTCTTCTTCTTCTTCTTCTTCTTCTTCTTCTTCTTCTTCTTCTTCTTCTTCTTCTTCTTCTTCTTCTTCTTCTTCTTCTTCTTCTTCTTCTTCTTCTTCTTCTTCTTCTTCTTCTCCTCCTTCTTCTTCTTCTTCTTCTTCTTCCTCTTCCTCTTCTTCTTCTTCTTCTTCTTCTTCTTCTTCTTCTCCTCCTCCTCCTCCTTCTTCTTCTTCTTCTTCTTCTTCTTCTTCTTCTTCTTCTTCTTCTTCTTCTTCTTCTTCTTCTTCTTCTTCTTCTTCTTCTTCTTCTTCTTCTTCTTCTTCTTCTTCTCCTTCTCCTCCTCCTCCTTCTTCTTCTTCTTCATCATCTTCTTCTTCATCATCATCTTCTTCATCATCATCATCATCATCATGTTCTTCTTCTTCTTCATCATCATCATCTTCTTCATCTTCATCTTCATGTGCTTCATCTTCTTCATCATCATCTTCATCATCTTCTTCTTCATCTTCTTCTTCTTCTTCTTCTTCTTCTTCTTCTTCTTCTTCTTCTTCTTCTTCTTCTTCTTCTTCTTCTTCTTCTTCTTCTTCTTCTTCTTCTTCTTCTTCTTCTTCTTCTTCTTCTTCTTCTTCTTCTTCTTCTTCTTCTTCTTCTTCTTCTTCTTCTTCTTCTTCTTCTTCTTCTTCTTCTTCTTCTTCTTCTTCTTCTTCTTCTTCTTCTTCTTCTTCTTCTTCTTCTTCTTCTTCTTCTTCTTCTTCTTCTTCTTCTTCTTCTGTGATTTACGCACTCCAACGTTAAGTTATATCGGATGATCAATAGAATGGGTTAAATTGTGCTGAAATTAGCCCAGGGTCCATAGAGCTTAGAGTTACCCAAAATACGTCTTTGCGGATAAGGGAAAACCCCGGGAAAAACCTTATCCAGGTAGCTCACCATGACCGAGTTTCGAACGCCGTATCCCTTGAACGTGAGGCAGACACTCTACCACCACGCTACCAAGGAGGGCGGGTGTGACTTCAATTTGGTATTGGTAGATGCAGCTGATACCAAAGTTTATATTTCTGTACCTGTTACCAGAACTAAGGGCTTACGATACCGCAATTTGCATCCCATATTCATAGTGCATTTAGATGTCTGTTATTCTTCTCTTCCAGCTAATGCGGTGATCATAATAATAAGTTGGGAATTAAAATATTAATCAGGAAATAATCTATTTCGAGTGTAATTTGCGTGCTAATATGTCCTATTTAGTAACAGTACAATATACACACAAAACACGTAGGTAATTTAAATACACTTCGAAAACAAAATCCAATTTATAATATTTTTCTCCGTTTATGAACCTACAATGCTGCCAAATTCGACCTTACAAATAATATAGACATTGTCTCATAAGAGTTGTGCCATTAAGAATGTGTTCTGGTAAGGATTTATTTATCATTAGATTCCATATCCTCAAGTGTTTTCACAACTGTAAACGAAGTCATACATAAAATATTTGACTATCACTTAAAGTCTACTGTATTCCCTTGTAACTACAATAAGATAATGTTTATCTTGAATTATATAGAGCAATAAGTGTTTGTACAAGAGCAGAGAAAGTCATGTATATAAAACATTTTGACTATCACTTAAAGTCTACTGTATTCCCTTGTATCTACAATAAGATAATGTTTATCCTGTAGTAGACAGAGTTGCATGTGTTCGTACAAGAGTAGAGAAAGTCATGTATAAAGCATCTGACTATCATTTAAAGTCTGCTGTATTCCCTTGTAACTACAATAAGATAATGTTTATCCTGTAGTAGACAGAGTTGCAAGTGTTCGTACAAGAGTAGAGAAAGTCATGTATAAAGCATCTGACTATCACTTAAAGTCTACTGTATTCCCTTGTAACTACAATAAGATAATGTTTATCCTGTAGCAGACAGAGTTGCAAGTGTTCGTACAAGAGTAGAGAAAGTCATGTATAAAGCATCTGACTATCATTTAAAGTCTGCTGTATTCCATTGTAACTACAATAAGAGAATGGTTATCTTGAAGTAGATAGAGCAATAAGTGTTTGTACAAGAGTAGAGAAAGTCATGTATATAAAACATTTGACTATCACTTAAAGTCTACTGTATTCCGTTGTAACTACAATAAGAAAATGTCTGTAAGAATTATTTGTACTCGAGGGAGAATGTCAAGACAGTGAAACTTTTAGCTACTTTAGTCATTAATTTCTTGGTAGTTAAGAGAGATACTAAATGGCATTTTAATAATTAATGTTGAGTCAAACCGAGTGAGGAACGTGGTACAAAATACCATTCTGTGTGGGGTAAAAGAGCGCCGCAGTTTGTGGTGATTCGCACCAATTAGCGACTACACAAATGCAATGAATTTCCTTTCACGTTTTGCTGAAGAGACTTAGTGGTTGAAACAGCAAGCGTTTTACGTTGAAAAGGCAAAGTTTTGTGGCAAAGTGGGGAATAATTAATGTTGCATTAATTGTCTGCCGGGTAACCAAAATACTGCAATACGGTTGGTTCTCTGTTCTTTCTAATCACCTGTAACAAGGAAACTATCAAGCACCTCGCAAATCAGTAACACAAACTCTCTCTGTTACATTCATAGGAATTTTCGTATCCAACGTCGTTTACTATTTTTCTTATCACGTTTGTAGAAGTTAGGTAAGGCCTTTTATCACCAGAAGTTTGATTTCATTGGAAATATGAGGTGAGTTCAGGTAATAACACCTCCTGTTTGTTTATTTCAGGACTGTCCCAGATATGAACTTCTGGTTTCTTTTTAAATTTTTGCGGACTGTTTGTGAATGCGCGAGAAAGGTGGCAGCACTGCACAGTGGATAGAACTCTAGTGGCAGCGGCGAGAGCAAGGACTGACAACAAACCAAGAAGGTTGAGTGAGGCATATGGTGATGGTACCATGGTTGTGTCTAATATGCGTACCTGGGTGTGACAGTTTAATGAAGGTAGAACATCGTGTGACAACAAACCAAGACAGTTAAGTGAGGCATGTGGCGATGGTACCATGGTTGTGTCTAATATGCGTACCTGGGTGTGACAGTTCAATGAAGACAGAACATCGTGTGACAACAAACCAAGACAGTTGAGTGAGGCATGTGGTGATGGTACCATGGTTGTGTCTAATATGCGTTCCTGGGTGTGACAGTTTAATGAAAGTAGAACATCGTGTGACAACAAACCAAGACAGTTAAGTGAGGCATGTGGCGATGGTACCATGGATGTGTCTAATGTACGTTCCTGGGTGTGACAGTTTAATGAAGGTAGAACATCGTGTGACAACAAACCAAGACAGTTGAGTGAGGCATATGGTAATGGTACCACGAATGTGTCTAATGTACGTTCCAGGGTAAGACAGTTTAATGAAGACAGAACATCGTGTGACAACAAACCAAGACAGTTGAGTGAGGCATGTGGTGATGGTACCATGGATGTGTCTAATGTACGTTCCTGGGTGTGACAGTTTAATGAAGGTAGAACATCGTGTGACAACAAACTAAGACAGTTGAGTGAGGCATATGGTAATGGCACCATGGATGTGTCTAATGTACGTTCCTGGGTACGACAGTTCAATGAAGACAGAACATCGTGTGACAACAAACCAAGACAGTTGAGTGAGGCATATGGTGATGGTACCATGGATGTGTCTAATGTACGTTCCTGGGTACGACAGTTCAATGAAGACAGAACATCGTGTGACAACAAACCAAGACAGTTAAGTGAGGCATGTGGTGATGGTACCATGGATGTGTCTAATGTACGTTCCTGGGTACGACAGTTCAATGAAGACAGAACATCGTGTGACAACAAACCAAGACAGTTGAGTGAGGCATGTGGTGATGGTACCATGGATGTGTCTAATGTACGTTCCTGGGTGCGACAGTTCAATGAAGATAGAACATCATGTGACAACAAACCAAGACAGTTGAGTGAGGTATGTGGTAACGGTACCATGGATGTGTCTAATGTACGTTCCTGGGTGTGACAGTTCAATGAAGATAGAACATCGTGTGACAACAAACCAAGACAGTTGAGTGAGGCATATGGTGATGGTACCATGGTTGTGTCTAATGTACGTTCCTGGGTGTGACAGTTTAATGAAGACAGAACATCTTGTGACAGCAAACCAAGACAGTTGAGTGAGGCATGTGGTAACGGTACCATGGATGTGTCTAATGTACGTTCCTGGGTGTGACAGTTTAATGAAGACAGAACATCTTGTGACAGCAAACCAAGACAGTTGAGTAAGGCATATGGTAATGGTACCATGAATGTGTCTAATGTACGTTCCTAGGTACGACAGTTCAATGAAGACAGAACATCGTGTGACAACAAACCAAGACAGTTGAGTGAGGCATGTGGTGATGGCACCATGGATGTGTCTAATGTACGTTCCTGTGTGCGACAGATCAATGAGGTCAGAACATCGTGTGACAACAAACCAAGACGGTCACGGCCTCGCAGCAGCCGGTCTGACGACATGATCCAACTGGTGGAGAACGCTGTTTTGGAGGACCACCGATTGAGCATTTTATATCTTCATGCAGGACTGTGTGCACAGAACCCACGGAAATGACAATTTTGAAGGTGATGTGTGTTAAACATGATCCTTTTTTCAACATAGTCTTCTTGTAGCCCTGCACACTTCTCCCAGCGATGCTCAAATCTCTGTAACCCATCCAAATGGTACGTTTCTTGCTAAATAATTGCTCACGAAAATGATTGGCTCTTAATTTGGCGAAAACATCTGTCCTCCGAGCCCTATTTCAGAAGAGGGAACTAAAGAAGTCGCTTGAGGCTAGATCTGGTGAGTCCAGCAGTTCAAATCGCAATTCGTGGATTTTCACCATTACAACCGCTGGGGTGTGAGACGATGCTTTGCCTTGGTGGAACAAATTGTCTTTATTCTGCAAATGTGGCGTTTTTCCTCAAGTTCTGCCTTCAGCTTGTCAAGAAAAATGCGTAGTATGCTCCTGTAACGGTTATTTCTTTTTTAAGATATTCGATTACAATAGCTCCATGACTATCCTAAAGAAGACAATCCTGCCGAAGAAAAAGAAACGTTTTTGCTATTTAGGAGCCGGTTTGTCATTTGTGGTCCACTGTTTGGATTGTATTTTTGTTTCGGTCTTAAGTGGTGTATCCAAGTTTCATATACATTAAACTCAGATTTATTGCGCCTAAACTGCGCCTAGAGAGCGTTGGAAATGATCATTCGAAAAGGTTTTTGGTCTAACGTGAGCAAACGTGACATCCAACGCGCGGACAGTTTTCTTATGTCTAAATGTTGATTTAATATATGACAAACACGTTCTTTTGACATGTTCATAGCCTCTGATATCTCTCTCGCTGTAATTCTGGGTCATCTAGCACCATTTGTTGAAATCTGGCGATGTTTTCGTTAGTAGTTTTAGTTTTCGGAAGGATTTTACGGCCACGTTTAATCTCCGCTGAAAAAAAAAAATTCACTGTGGTAAGTGATAGTAAAAATTTCCCGTACACATAATCTTACTCATCTTTGACTTCCGTAGGCCTAATACCTTTTAAAAGCAAATGTTTAATGACAGCTTGATACCCAATTTTGATCTTTTTCATAAAAATACGCACATGAACTTACTCAAAGGTCTGTTGTAAAACAACTGAGCGTCTAAAATGGCTGAAACTTTGGTGAGTAACTGTCAAC
Organism: Mantis religiosa; assembly: GCA_030765055.1. Classification (NCBI taxonomy): domain Eukaryota; kingdom Metazoa; phylum Arthropoda; class Insecta; order Mantodea; family Mantidae; genus Mantis; species Mantis religiosa. Next base: position 258,063,500 of record CM060947.1, on the reverse strand, counting down.
AGGTGGACAACCAGGTTTTACTTACGAGTGCAGTAAGCCATCTCGAGTTACAAAATCTAACTATCGCTTAAACCTATTTAATCAGCTTCCTATGCTAGTAAACACATTAACAAAGACTTTTATTGTGCTTCTGATCGGTGAGATGAGAGGAATATGTTTTCTGCAGAACAATTTAGTAAAGGATGGTGTGAAAAAGCTATGTGGATATACGAAAACCATTTTTTATGTCTGCTGTAAGCCATTCTTTATAAATTACTGCTTCATCTGCACTTTATTTTAATTAAAGAAGAAGGTATCACAGCTCCGCATGTTACATATTATTTGTACTGCTTTTTTGAGGAGCAAGTTCCATTGTATCCACAAGAAGGCAAGAACTAATTCCTAATGCACTGTTTTATCAACAGAAACTAACGCCACGTTTCTCTGGCAATGATAATAAGGCCTATTAGACCTTCACTTCTCCAGTTTTTCCTTTAAGTTAGTGGTGCAAGTTTGTATATGCTTTAGACGCACAAAAATGAGGTAGATCCGCTTATCAGTATCATAGACATAATTTCCGTAAAGAATTACCTACAGTTTCAAATCTTGTTCTTTCATTTGTATAGGCAACATTGATTTATTCGATCACATTTGGGGGCCTTGACTTGATAAACATTTAAAGGTGCTACTTCCAGCTGACATTATTAGTTTGTGTATATCTTGCAGACTATAGTATTAACAGTATTCCTATCCTCTGTTATTTTATTTTATTTGCTGCATTAGAATAACCATAGACGGTGGTAAAGTTTAACTTGATTGCACGTGTCAATGGAGTTAGTAAAACGTGCGGGTTGCGTCAGAGATATGTGTGACGTGCGTACCGGAACTAAAGACAAACTCACAATCTAATTAAACTTTGGAAGGTTGGCCCAACTGTCTCTCTCTCGGCTTCCGTTATCTGTCTTATGTCTACCCAAGTATTACGCACTTCTCGTATGATTTAGAAAACATCGTAACGTCTCTTTTAAGGAAAATAGGTAGCACTCCACATAGCAAAAGGGTATAAATTAATAATAATAATAATAATAATAATAATAATAATAATAATAATAATAATAATAATAATAATAATAATAATAATAATAATAATAATAATAATAATAATAATAATAATAATAATAATAATAATAATAATAATAATAATAATAATAATAATAATAATAATAATAATAATAATAATAATAATAATAATAATAATAATAATAATAATAATAATAATAATAATAATAATAATAATAATAATAATAATAATAATAATAATAATAATAATAATAATAATAATAATAATAATAATAATAATAATAATAATAATAATAATAATAATAATAATAATAATAATAATAATAATAATAATAATAATAATAATAATAATAATAATAATAATAATAATAATAATAATAATAATAATAATAATAATAATAATAATAATAATAATAATAATAATAATAATAATAATAATAATAATAATAATAATAATAATAATAATAATAATAATAATAATAATAATAATAATAATAATAATAATAATAATAATAATAATAATAATAATAATAATAATAATAATAATAATAATAATAATAATAATAATAATAATAATAATAATAATAATAATAATAATAATAATAATAATAATAATAATAATAATAATAATAATAATAATAATAATAATAATAATAATAATAATAATAATAATAATAATAATAATAATAATAATAATAATAATAATAATAATAATTATAAATACCAAAAGATGGAACCGTGTGTAAAACATAATAATAGTTATTTTCGGTAGCAATGAATCAAGACGTATTCCATCGACGAGTAGAAGGTTTGCTAATTTTTCTTAAGGTTTTCTCTTATCCTGAAAGATAAAAGTCCGATGCCTCTAAGCTCAATGTACCCTGTACTTATTTGAACATCATTTCATTCATTGTCCGATATGACTTAACGTTGGAGGTTTTCTCTTATCCTGAAAGATGAATGTCTGGTAACTCTAAGCTCAATGTACCCTGTACTTATTTGAACATCATTTCATTCATCGTCCGATATGACTTAACGTTGGAGGTTTTCTCTTATCCTGAAACATGAATGTCTGTTAACTCTAAGCTCAATGTACCCTGTACTTATTTGAACATCATTTGATTCATCGTCCGATATGACTTAAAGTTGGAGGTTTTCTCTTATTCTGAAACATGAATGTCTGTTAACTCTAAGCTCAATGTACCCTGTACTCATTTGAACATCATTTCATTCATCGTCCGATATGACTTAACGTTGGAGGTTTTCTCTTATTCTGAAACATGAATGTCTGTTAATGTACTCATTTGAACATCATTTCATTCATCGTCCGATATGACTTGACGTTGGAGGATATAAATTTTGAAAAAAGGAGCTATCGAAATTGTTATTTTTATCAAAAATGTAGTATTGGACCAAGAGAGGTAATTTAATGTCCTTATAACTCTTAATACCGTTTGCACAACAATGTTCGGGTTTGTAATATTGGCAGCTAGTTTGAGGGCCACTTAGAGAGATTGGTATATCCCTAATGGCGAGTTTAGGCGCGATTAGATTTCGATACATCATGGACACACAATCAATTACCCCAAGTGTGTTTCAGAGGCAAAGTGATCGAAAACATGTTCGTGTAGGGAGTGACGTTAGCACAGCCATTTGATTACTTGGAAAATTAATCTCAAATAAATACAGAGGTCTTTGAATGCTCAAAACTAATTTACAAGTTTCTTATACGCCTCATAAGCCCTTACACTTTTTCTGTATGGAGTGCATGCAGCAAAAATCATATTCTACGATTTCAGCTCATACAAAACAAATTACTTTGCAAAATTTCAAAGGCTCTATGGTTCAAGTCCACAAGGGACCTGGTATTCTGCATATGTAATTCATACAGCTTTCAAATGCATTCTTCGTTGGGTTATCCGAAGTAACAAAAGAAGAAACAGATTGAAAAGCAAAATCCCTCAAGACATCTTACTCACTGAAACAGAAGATAGTGACCTCTCTAAGTGATTCAAATTATATTCGCTATTTTTGTTATATCAACAATGATTATAATCTAACCTCATAAATTTAAGCTGTATTTTCAGCCGTTTTCCAACTTATTTAATTTTGCTATATGTGTCAGTTATCAGAGCTGTTTAATAAAGAATTATCACATTTTTATGACAAAATACCTCTACTCATGCTCATAATTTTCACCCCAGGGGCCTATTTCGGTAGTTACGGGTTTGGCGCACCCGGGGTCCCGAGCCAACAGTCTCCCTCGTGTGGGCTCCTCTTCGTGGTTGAGGGAGACGGTCAACAGACCCACCCACGTGTAGGCCGTCCGTGGAGACCCGTGGAGAAGGTTTTTAGATTCTTGCTAGTTTAGAGTTTAGGATTTAGTGAACGAAATTTTTAGTAGGTTTTGATTGATGTTTTTTATGTACGTGTATTTTTAATAGGTTTTGCTACACTTGTATAGTTTTTGGAAAGTTTTATATCTGGCTCTTGCCATGACTAGTTTTTTAAAGGGCGCTGATGACCGCCGTAGTTGAGCACCCTGATATATCATCATCCTCATAATTTTGATGGTCCTTCTCAAAATAGTCTGCCCTGAATGCGATGTACTTGTCCCAGCATTTCTGTCTGTCTTCAAAGACATGCTGGAAGCCATTTTTGAGACATCCTTCAAAATCGCCTCCGCAGCCTTCACCACTGCTTATGATGATGGATAATGGCTCCCATGAAGCCATTTCTTCAAGTTGGGGAATAGAGAAAAAGTCACATGTGGCTAAACCGGACTATAAGGTGGGTGAGGGATACACTTCACGTTGATTTTTGCAAGATATTCAACAACAGCATTCTCAATAAGCAGCCGCGCATTATCGTGCATCCAGCCTGCTCCACTGAAATGTGGTCTTTAGCGCCTGATATAGACGTGCAATGTTTTCAAGATACCACTGTAGGATTTTCCAGTTACTGATGTCTGTGCAGGTACAACAAGCTGATAAACCATTCCATGAATATCATAGAAAAAGCAACCACTTTTTTTGCCGGGGGGGGGGGGGTTTCGTGATGAAGGAGATTTCCACACTGAACTTTGCTGTTTGCTCTCAGGATCAAAATGATGTAGGCAAATTTCATCAGCAGTGATTACGTTTGAAAGAGTCTCCGGAACTTCCTCTAACATCAATTTTAACTGCATGTTACCTCCATTTCACTGGTAGGCGATACTGAACATATCTGAACTTGCTTGGTTCTCACAGGTGGAAAACAGGAGTACCAACAATAAAACTACTATGGGATGTTTGCTTCATATTAAGCTAACAGAATGTAAGAAGATTGAATTTTGGTGCGAAATATTATAACCGTAAAAATATTAAGATCATTCTTTACTGAACAGTCTTTTAACCTTTATAATCTTTCATTCAAATGTGTTCCTAATTGTTATCTAATTCGTAATAGTAAGCGCTTATCACCTACTGTGTATGTTAGAAAACGCTCATTCCTCAATTGTTGCATTTATGCAACGTATTAATGATTTGCATAGCAATTCTTATGATTAACCAAGTAATAAATTATAAAGAACCTTTTCTAAGTAGCTGATACAGGAATTTGGATTTCAAAAACTAATAGATAAAATAGATAATAATGTCGCCGAGGCATTGTTATACCGCTAGCGCCAGCTGTCGCTGTCGCGTGGACGAGCGCTCAACGTTTGCCCAGAGAGAGAGAGAGGTAGTCTGGAATTCCCCGCTGCATCCTGATATCGGACGTCCGACTGAATTCTGGAGTAATGCCTAGGTACAAAGGCTTTCACTGTGAAAGTTGCAGTCAGTTTGCCAGTTGCAATTGTCAAGTGAAGCTGTGAGGGTTATTGAACTGTGCCGTAGTAAATTCTTTTGTTTGTTAACGTGCAGTGGAGCAAAGGCGTCGACCTTGAAGACTACAGTTTGTATAGCAGGTCTCTTTTTCTGCTGAAAAGAGGTGAATAAAACCTCTTTTCAATTCAATAAAGATAATTTTTAATTTCTGCAAACAACGATTTAAATTCTAAGAACCAATATAGCCACAATATATTACATCTGTTCCACTGATGTGTCTACCTACTCCTGTACAAACACTTATTGCTCTGTCTAATTCAAGATAAATATTGTCTTATTGTAGTTATAGGGGAATACATTAGACTTCAAGTGATAGTCAAATGTTTTATATACATGACTTTCTCTACTCTTGTACAGACACTTATTGCTCTATCTACTTCAAGATAAACATTATCTTATTGTAGTTACAAGGGAATACATTAGACTTCAAGTGATAGTCAAATGTTTTATATACATGACTTTCTCTACTCTTGTACAGACACTTATTGCTCTATCTACTTCAAGATAAATATTATCTTATTGTAGTTACAAGGGAATACAGTAGACTTTAAGTGATAGTCAAATGTTTTATATACATGACTTTCTCTACTCTGGTATAAGCACTTAATGCTCTATGTACTTCAAGATAAATATTAACTTATTGCAATTACAAGGGAATACAGTGGACTTTAAGTGATAGTCGAATGTTTTATAACTACCACTTTCTCTACTCTTGTACTAACATTTATTTCTCAATCTACTTCAAGATAAATATTAACTTATTGTAGTTACAAGGGAAAGCTGTAGACTTTAAGTGATAATTAAAAGTTTTAAAACTGGTTTTCTAGGTGACGGACTTGTAATTACATTCTCTTTGTATGTCCAGGAGATGAAAAATGAATGACGACTGAAGTGTAAAGAAATAAGCTGTTAAGTCCCCAAGAAATGGATGAATGAGTCAATGTTGTTTTATCGAGATATAGGTTACTTGTGTACATAAGATCCACATCATCACTCCTGCTTTATATAAAATACATTTGTAAAATGGGACTTTTTGGTTCCTATACATTTCGAAGGCTAATTAGCTGCGATTCTTGTCAAACATTTACTTTGTATTATGTCGAAACCTGTTCCGAATTTCGTTATCTCCAAGAAGCAGGTAGCCTCAAGTCGAGATCTGCCTAACTCTGTGAATGAGTTTAAGTGTGAAGTGCCAGTGTATGTGTGATGCATAGCGATAAAACCTCGAGGCAGGTTTCCCCATGGGACACCATCTGCCTCAGTTTAATTAAATTCTGAGACACGTTCTTGTCACCCTTCCACCAATTTCATTGTGCTCCTTACGTGACAATGTCTTAACCTCGAGCTCTACGTCATAATCGACACCGTCTTCACCTCGTCAAATGTTATAATGGCACATTTGACTGCTGGTCAAAACTTTACTCAACTTGGTTTTTAAAGGGAGACATATGAAGATTTGGGAAGGAATACACAGGATGTATGTAAATTGGTAATATGCACAATAGAAGATATAGAAACACAGGAAATATGGTGCAGTCCAGAAAATATTAAATCATTACAATTTGACAAGCAAATAAAAAGAAATTGGGGACGAGAAGCATATGTAGATTACTGCAATAGGCAAGAGAGAGAAGGGTTAGCTTGTATAAGAACAGGCACAGTATTTCTAAGAGGGATAAGAGGTAGGGAAAGGCGAACTTGTGAATTGCTTAGGAGAAAAGAAAGCCTACAACACTATGTAACAGACTGCGAGGAGGTTGAAATGAGGATAAAAAAGGTTTAGGAGGAAAAATGGGACAAAATAGAGAAGAGGATAGTAGCTATAAAAATGTTAACAGGTAAGGAGGAAGAAAGGTAAGAAGCGATGGTGAGTTCTTACATAATAGAAGAAAAATGGGCAAGAAATATAAAGAGCATAAGATAAGATGATGGGGGAAGGGGCTAATTAAGTAAGAGCTACCTGACACAGCAGAAGACTAGGGTGTCATGTAAGCCAAGGTAGCAACAAGGTAAAAACAAATAAATGTAAAGAATATAAGAAAGGAAGTTGAGGGGGAAGAAGGGGATTAATTAAGTAACCAGGAGACATGGAGGTGAAGAGCTACCAGTTAGAGCAGAAGACCGGGGCATCATGTAAGCCAAGGTAATAAAAAGGTAAAGACAAATAAAAGTAAGGAATGTAAGAAAGGAAGATGAGTGGGATGAAAGGGGCTAATTAAGTAACAAGGAGACATGGGGGTTAAGAGCTACTTGACAGAGCACAAGCCGGAGTGTCATGTAAGCCAAGGTAGCAACAAGGTAAAAAATAAATGTAAAGAATATAAGATAGGAAGATGAGGGGGAAGAAAGGGACTAATTAAGTAACAGGGAGACATGGAGGTTTAGAGCTACCTGGCACAGCAGAAGACCAGGGTGCCATGTAAGGCAAGGTAGCAACAAGGTAAAGACAAATAAATGTAAAGAATATAAGAAAGGAAGATGTGGTGGAAGAAAGGGGCTAATTAAGTAACAACTAGGCATGGAGTTTAAGAACTACCTGACAGATTTGAAAAGCAGGGCGTCATGTAAGCCAAGGTAGCAACAAGGTAAAGACAAATACATGTAAAGAATATAAGAAAAGTAGTTGAGAGGGATAAATAGACTAATTAAGTAACAAGAGACATGGAGGTTAAGAGCTACCTGGCAGAGCAGAGGACCCGGGTGTCATGTAAGCCAAGGTAGAACAAGGTAAAAAATAAATGTAAAGAATATAAGAAAGGAAGATGAGGGGGAGAAATAGACTAATTAAGTAACAAGAGACATGGAGGTTAAGAGCTACCTGGCAGAGCAGAGAACCAGGGTGTCATGTAAGCCAAGGTAGAACAAGGTAAAAAATAAATGTAATGAATAAGAGAAAGGATGATGATAGGAAGGAAAGCGGCTAAATAAGTAACAATGAAGCATTGAGGTTAAGAGCTGCATGACAGAACAGAAAACCAGGATGTTATGTATGCCAAGGTGACAACAAGGTAAAGAGAAATAAATTTAAAGAATATAAGAAAGGTAGATGAGTGGGAAGAAAGGGGCTAATTAATGAACAAGAAGGGATGGAGGTTGAGAGTTCCCTGGCAGAGCCGAGGACCTGGGTGTCACGAAAGCCAAGGTAGCAACAAGGTAAAGTCAAATAAATGTAAAGAATGTAAGAAAAGAAGATGAGGGGGAAGAAAGTAACAAGGAGGCATGGAGGTTAAGAGCTACCTGACAAAGCAGAAGACTAGGGTGTCATGTAAGACAAGGTAGCAGCAAGGTAAAGACAAATAAGTGTAAAAAATATAAGAAAGGAAGTTGAGGGGGAAGAAAGGGGCTAATTAAGTAACAAGGGGGTATGGAGTTTAAGAGCTACCTGACAAAGCAGAAGACCAGGGTGTCATGTAAGCCGAGGTAGCAACAAGGTAAAGACAAATAAATGTAAAGAATATAAGAAAGGAAGATGAGGGGGAAGAAAGGGGCTAATTAAGTAACAAGGAGTTATGGAGGTTAAGAGCTACCTGACAGAGCAGAAGACCAGGGTGCCATGTAAGCCAAGGTAGCAACACGGTAAAGACAAATAAATGTAAAGAATATAAGAAAGGAAGATGAGTGGGAAGAAAGCGGCTAATTAATGAACAAGAAGGGATGGAGGTTGAGAGCTCCCTGGCAGAGCCGAGGACCTGAGTGTCACGAAAGCCAAGGTAACAACAAGGTAAAGACAAATAAATATAAAGAATGTAAGAAAAGAAGATGAGGTGGAAGAATGGGACTAATTAAGTAAGAAGGAGGTATGGAGGTTAAGAACTACTTGGCAGAGCAGAAGACCAGGGTGTCCTTTAAGCCTAGGTAGCAACAAGGTAAGGACAAATAAATGTAAAGAATATAAGAAAGGAAGATGAGGGGGAAGAAAGGGGCTAATTAAGTAACAAGGTGTTATGCAGTTTAAGAACTACCTGACAGCAGAATACAGGATGTCATGTAAGCCAAGGTAACAGCAAGGTAAGGTCAAACAAAAGCAGCCTAAAGTTGTAAACTGTATAATTTTAGAATATGCACAGTAAATAGTTCAATTCAAGTCAACAAATTGCTAGGAAAGTCAAACAAATTTTTTCTCCTCAGAATTGGATGCAATAATAACAAATTACTTTTTATTAATTATCATGAAATATGAATGTCTGTTCACTCTAAGCCCTATGTACCCTGTGTTTATTTGAACATCGTTTTGTTCATCGTCCGATATGACTTAACATTGGAGGTTTTCCCATAAACTGAAAGGTGAGTGTCTGTTAACCTTAAGCTCCATGGCCCCTGTACTCATTTAAATATCGAAATGTTTTTCTGATGTAATAGAAATCTTTACAATTTATTTTTTACAGTAATTGTTCTGTCTTCTTGGAATTCTCCGGCGTATTGTAGTTGTAGCCTGAGCCAATAGGACTGTGTACGTACGTGTTTAATAATGGTATCTATGTAGCTTTTTCAGACAACACAAGAATTGGATCTCTGCTCGATTCTAACTGCAGATTGAGTTGGAAAGTATAACAAAAAATGCACCAACAGGATGTGCAGACTGAATTGAGTCCTCCACACAAAATTCGATTATTCCTTGCAATAAGAGAGCGCTTGGGTTTCTTCTATTTTCCCTGTTACTTTGGGACGTCGCACACTGTCGTCACACAAGGTCGAGGATGCAGCGTTCGAGCCCCGGTTGATATCAGAGCTATTTACTTTACAAGTAATAATGGTGGCCAGTTAAATAGGTCACGATCCTCGAGTGGTTAGAGGCTTGGCTCACAAACGACTACATGTCCGTACTCTACTATTCATTCTCAAACGCCATTCTTTCATCCGCTTCGCCCTCATTTACATCGTCACCTTCCTCTCTCTTACACCAAGCTGATCCCATGCTCCTAGCTCTTCGCCAATTAAAGAGAATCGAGGGCGTTGATTACGTTCCACCCTCCAGTGGTGCAACCCACTCATAACACCCGTTGTGATTAGCGATTTGCTAGTGATGGTTTAAATGTAACCCTGTACATTACTGTTCCAGTTGGCAAAAACCTTAAGTATAGAACGTTTCTTAAATATAAAACTTGGTATACTATACAAGTTGATCTCTACGTTCAGCGTCTTACAGGATATTTCCTTTTCTTCATTCAATTCATCAGAAAGTATGCTTTACAGATGTTTGTTATAGAGAAACATAGTAACAGAACACATAAAAATTGAGAAAGCCATGAACGATCTCTAAATATAACACAATTTTTTTCTCTCTCTCTTTCTTACTTTCTTTCTTTCTTTCTTCCTTCCTTCCTTCCTTCCTTCCTTCCTTCCTTCCTTAATTCCTTCCTTCCCTCCCTCCCTACCTCCCTCCTTCCTTTCTTTCTTTCTTTCTTTCTTTCTTTCTTTCTTTCTTTCTTTCTTTTTTTCTTTCTTTCTTTCTTTCTTTCTTTCTCTCTTTCTTTCTTTCTTTCTTTCTTTCTTTCTTTCTTTCTTTCTTTCTTTCTTTCTTTCTTTCTTTCTTTCTTTCTCTCTCTCTCTTCTTTCTTTCTTTCTTTCTTTCTTCTTCTTTCTTTCTTTCTTCTTCTTTCTTTCTTTCTTTCTTTCTTTCTTTCTTTCTTTCTTTCTTTCTTTCTTTCTTTCTTTCTCTTTCTTTCTTTCTTTCTTTCTTTCTTTCTTTCTCTTTCTTTCTTTCTTTCTTTCTTTCTTCTTTCTTTCTTTCTTTCTTTCTTTCTTTCTTTCTTTCTTTCTTTCTTCTTTCTTTCTTTCTTTCTTTCTTTCTTTCTTTCTTTCTTTCTTTCTTTCTTTCTCTTTCTTTTCTTTCTTTCTTTCTTTCTTTCTTTCTTCTTTCTTTCTTTCTTTCTCTCTTTCTTTCTCTTCTTTCTTTCTTTCTCTCTTTCTTTCTCTTCTTTTCTTTCTCTTTCTTCTCTCTTTCTTTCTCTCTTTCTTTCTCTCTCTTTCTTACTCTCTTCTTTCTTTCTCTCTTCTTCTTCTCTCTCTTTCTTTCTCTTTCTTTCTCTCTTTCTTTCTTTCTCTCTTTCTCTTCTTTCTCTCTCTCTTTCTTTCTCTCTCTCTCTTTCTTTCTCTCTCTCTTTCTTTCTCTCTCTCTTTCTTTCTCTCTTCTTTCTTTCTCTCTTCTTCTCTTTCTTTCTTTCTTTCTTTCTTTCTTTCTTTCTTTCTTTCTTTCTTTCTTTCTTTCTTTCTTTCTTTCTTTCTTTCTTTCTTTCTTTCTTTCTTTCTTTCTTTCTTTTCTTTCTTTCTTTCTTTCTTCTTCTTTCTTTCTTTCTTTCTTTCTTTCTTTCTTTCTTTCTTTTCTTTCTTTCTTTCTTTCTTTCTTTCTTTCTTTCTTTCTTTCTTTCTTTCTTTCTTTCTTTCTTTCTTTCTTTCTTTCTTTCTTTCTTTCTTACTTTCTTTCTTTCCTTCTTTCTTTGTTTGTGTCTTTCTTTCTTTTTTCCTTCCTTCGTTTCTTTTTTCTTTCTTTTCTTCCTTTCTACTTTCCTTCCTTCCTTTCTTTCTTTCTTTCTTTCATTCTTACTTTCTTTATTTCTTATTTTCTTTCTTCTTTCCTTCTTTCTTTCCTTCCTTCTTTCCTTCTTTCTTTCATTCTTTATTTCTTTCTGTTTTCATTCTTTCTCTCTCTCTTTCCTTCGTTCTTACTCTTTCCTTCCTCCCCTCACTTCCTTTCTTTCCTCCTTTCTTTCGTTCGTTCTTTCTCTCTATCTTTCTTTCCCTCTCTCACTTTCCTTCCTTCTTTCTCTCTGTCTCTCTTTCTTCCTTCTTTTCCTTTTTCTTTCCTTCCTTGTTTCCTTCTTTCTTTCCTTTCTTTCTTTCCTTCTATCTTTCTTTCTATATTTATTTCTTTCTTCCTTCCTTTCTTTCCTTCTTTGCTTCATTCTTTGCTTTATTCTTTCCTCCATTCTTTCCTGTTTATTTATTTGTTTATTTATTGTTTTATTTATTTTTATTTATTTGCTTGTTGGTGTGTTTACTAATTTACTTATCCTTTTCTTCCTTCCTTTCTTTGTTTCCGCTTTTGTTCATTTTCTTCTTTCTTTCTGCCTATCTTTCTTTTTTGTTCTATCTTCTTTTCCTTCTCTCTTGCTTTTATTGTTTCTTTCTTCCACTCCTTCTTTCTTATATTTTGTCATTCTGTGTTCTTTCCCGTTTCCTTTTTTCTTCGTCTAGCTGCTTCTTTCTCTCTCTTTTTTCTTTTATTGTTCTTTCTCTCTTTGTTAATCTCTCCTTTTATTTCCTTCCTTCTTGGTGTTTTATCTTCTTCCTTTCTTGCTCTTTAATTTTTCGTTCTTTGATCATTTTCTATCTTCCTTTCCTTTGTATTTGTAATATGTCTTCTTTCTCTCATCAATTCTCTATTTCATCTCTTTTCTGGTTCCTTCTCCCTTTATTTGTCTCTTTCTTTTTCTCCTATTTTCTCTTTAATTTTTCTTTCATTCATTCTTTCTTCTTACTTCCTTGCTGTCATTCTATTCTTATTTGTATGTTTGTGTCTTTCTTTGCTTCCTTTCTTATCTCTATTTTTATTCTTGTTATGTTTCTTTCTTTCCCTCCGTTATTCAACACTTTAGTTCTCCTTCTTCTCTCTCTGTCCTTAATTCTTTGTCCTTTTATTTCTTTCTTTACTTTTTGGATTTAGTGGGTATTTCACTCAAACCTGAAGCGCCTTTTTCTATTGAAAAGAAATAATTTATATATTTGCTATACAAAAATGATAGAAGAGTAATGATACTTTGTAAGTAAGTATAAAAGAAGTAGATATGTTGGTACGGTATAGTTATTTAATTGACTCGACACGGTTAGTTACAAGAAAGTCTTACATAGCCACTTTTGGTTCGTTACCGAGATAATTAGACGCTTTCTGCTGTTTGTTCGAAGCCAGGATTCGTACGCTTCGCTTTCTCAGACTTATTAGCAGTTTTTGAGCTTCAAACTTCATCTCTCGCTTCCAGTTGGCGTCACATTATCCAGCAAGTTATCTACTGTTTAAGGAAACAACATAAGACCATTTTTCAACATTCCCTACATTTAAGTTAGATAGAGCACTAAATATTTGGAATTATAGTTTCAAGAAGAGCGGAAAAGGTGGTGTACGTGCAGAAAGGTCTGCTCCTGTTACATAATTTCTGGTATATTAAAAGTTAGAAGTGTTTGAAGAAATATTTGCAGTCAGTGTCAAGTAGGGAGAATAAAGTTAGGGTTTCAAAGGAAGAGTAATAAACGATAGAGTCGTGAAAAAGTAGCACTTGGGGTATGACATATTTTTGGATGGAATAGTGATGACCTTGTTCTATGTAGCAAAGATATAGGACACGAAGTATCTATGGATACATCGTTGCTAGCAAACAAACCTGCTCTGTGGAAGATTGATGGTAAGTCTGCCTTTTTTCTCTCTTCTTTTATGGTTGCCTTCCCCTTTTTAGCTTTCCCTGGAAGGCGAAATTGTGTTGAAGAAAGAGAGGAGGTAGAAAAAAAAAAGAAAAAAAAAGAAACGCGTTTCATTCGGAAAGGAAACACAAGAGGAAATAATATTAGACGGAAATGTGCCGACTTTGACACTCCATAACTCATAAACTTGTGGATATTTTACGACTGCTTCACTGAGCTTTACGATACTACTGACTTTTCAATAATGAGAAGTGCCATCATATTTTTGACATGTCCTCTTGGCTCTGATAGAGTTACAACAAGTCTCAGGTGATATGTCCGCGACGCCGAAGGTTTAAGCTCTCCTGGACGGCACACCTAACCTTCGTTGCTAGGGAAATACTGCACAGAATGATATTATGAAATATAAACATGACATATATAATAATGTATTGTATTTTTATAATGACACGGATTTTCAAAATAAATTCTAACATGTTACACGCACATGAATTCCTCTCCTATTCTACAAATTTTTCTTAAAAATACTTGTTCCCCTAATATACCTCAAGATAAACATTTCTGGCCCATTTTGTTTTTACGCTCTGCAAGAACTCACCAATACTTCTTACCAACTTTTCCTCCCTTCCAGTTAACATTATTATATGTACTATCATCTTCTCTACCTTCTCTTATTTTTCCTCCCAAACCCTTTTTCTCCATATTACAACCTCCTCGCATTCTGTTACACAGCGTTCTATGCTTTGTTTTCCCCCACACAATTCAGAAATTCCCTTTTCCCTATCTCTTATCCCTCTTAGAAATATTGTTGCTGTTCTCATCCAAGCTAGCCCTTCTCTCTATCGTCTATTGCAGTAATCAACATATGCTTCTCGTCCCCAATTTCTTTTTATTTGTTTGTAAAACTGTATTGATTTCTTATTTTTACACTTCCGCACATTTATTCTTCTTCTTCCTCTTCTTCCTCTTCTTCTTCTTCTTCTTCTTCTTCTTCTTCTTCTTCTTCTTCTTCTTCTTCTTCTTCTTCTTCTTCTTCTCCTTCTTCTTCTTCTTTCTCTAACTCCTTTGTGCTGTTAAGCGTGGAGTACAAGCCTCTTCTACCCATTTGCTCCACTTTTCTCGGTGCATTATCATTCTCTTCATTTCTGCCATGGTTTTCCCTCTATCCTTCCCCAACTTCTCAATGTATTCCTGATACAACATGCGTGGCCTTCCGCTAATTCTTTTACCTTCTGGTCTTGCTTCTAAATATTGTTTGGGTTTTCTTTCTTCTGACATGCGGAGTACATGTCCATACCATTTAAGTTGTCTTTTTTCCAATATTTCTTTAACGGAGTGTGTACCCAACTCTTCCCTTATTGTTACATTTCCAATGATATCTCTTCTTGTCTTCCCCACAGCTCGTCTTAAATATCTCATTTCCATAGTTGTTATTTTGCTTTCTTGTTTCTGTAGGAGAGTTCAGCTCTCTGCTCCATATAATAGAATTGGTAGTATTATTGTTTTAAATATTATAATTTTTGTATCTTTTGTTATTTCATTTTTCCCCACAATAGTATTATTAATCTGATAGTACACGAAATTGGCCTTTCTTATTCTGTTTAAAATTTCCTGCTGTATTTTTCCTTCCTTATTTATAATTGTACCCAGGTATTCATAACTGTCTACCTGTTCTAAGATTTCATCATTTCATTTAATTTTAACTTCTTCTTTCCTTCCTATATACATGGTTTTACTTTTGGGTGTGTTTAATTCTAAACCTTTTCTAGTTAATTCTTCTTTCCATAAATTTAGCACTAATTGTAAATTATTATTACTATTTGCTATTAATATGATGTCTTCACCATATATCAACGATTGTTACCAAACTGGTTTTAAATTTCTATATCCTATCATAGTTCTTGCTGTTCTTCTTTTGCAAATTTTCCATATTTCACCCATCTCAACAATAAATAGGAGTGGGCTGAGACTATCTCCTTGTTTAACTCCTCTATTCATCAGAAATGGTTCTGATTCTTGTCCATGTAATCTTATTATCCCTTTTGGTTCCTGAAAAACTGACTGTATTGCTTCAATAAAATTCATAGGTATTTTTTTGTTCTTTAGAGCACTCCAAATTTCTTCGGCAGGTATTGAATCAAATGCTGCTTTCAGATCTAAGAATCCTAAATAAATAACCTTTCATCTATCTATAGCTTTCTCTATTATCATTCTCAATGAGAAAATTTGGTCTTGGGCTTGTCTACCCATTCGGAAAGCAGCCTGTTCTTCTTCTAAATCTTGTTCTACTATTTTCCTCAATTTCTGTTCCAGGATTCTAGTGTACACTTTATATACAACCGGGGAGAGACATATAGGTCTATAGTTTGAGCAATCACTTGGGTTGCCTTTCTTATGTATTGGAACAATTACATTAAATTCCCAACTCTTCGTATTTTTCTTCCGTCCATGTCTTCTGAAATAAACTTTTCAGTATTTTTATTAATTCTTTACCTCTATATTTAATCAGTTCTGGTGCTATTCCATCCCTACCAGCTGCTTTACCTAGCTTGATTTCTTGTATTGCCTTCCCCACATTTCCTGTCTTTGTATATCTTCTATTCTGTATTTTACTAATTTACCCACATCGCTTGTATTTTTTTGCTCTCATCTCCATATATTTCAATTTCCTATTTCTTCCATAATACTTCCTATTATCTGCCCACCAAATGTTTGAGTTTTTTAATCCCTTTGGTTGTTTCATGCATAATTTCATAATTTCGCCTTCTTCTCTGGCCAAACACCTATACCAAAATTGTATTATTTTTTCCATTATTATTCCATTTCTTCTTTTCTTTCCTAATTCTACTGAAGTTACTTCCCTAGGTGCTGATCTTGGTAAGGTCTCTACAAAACCTTCTGTAATTTTGGTCTACCATAGATTTTACTATCATCGAATTGTTTCTAAAAAATTATATGCTGATAAGTTTTTAAAACCACACTTTCAAGGTAGTAAGGGCTGGCTAATGTTGAACAAAGTTCATGTTGGGCACTTTGCAAATACATTTCTCCTGCGATCATATTGGAAATGATAGAATTTCTACAGCTATGGAATGTTACCCACAGATTCCGAACTCCGGCACGGTTACAAATAGATTGCAGCCTTCCTTTGACTCCCTCTTTCTAACGATGTTGGACGTCGGTCAGAAATTGGAGTCGATTTTCTGGAGATTGAACATTCTGTTTGTCATCTCTCGATGTCGCATGCGTGGGCACATTTTTTTTATACGCACCCAGATATGAGACCTAACGACGTCTATTCAGTCCTGGATCCAATAACTCTCAGAGTGGAACAACTCGTTCCATCTTTAAACAAAGTCATAACTTTCTGAAGTTCTATTACTACAAAATGCACGAGATTCTTATTATTTATATGGGTATACTAATAGGAATAGGTTTTCAAATATATTTTTACAAAATTGATGCACTGCACCTACACGAATTGTACAAACTATACTTACAAACACATGTTCCTCTCTCACAATTTCAAGATGAACTTCATCTTATTGTAGTTACAAGGGAATACAGTAGACTTTAAGTGATAGCCAAAAGTTTTATGTACATCACTTTCTCTACTCTTGTACAAACACTTATTGCTCTATCTACTTCAAGATAAACATTATCTTATTGTAGTTACAAGGAAATACAGTAGACTTTAAGTGATAGTCAAAAGTTTTATATACATGACTTTCTCTACTCTTGTACAAACACTTATTGCCATATCTACTTCAAGATAAACATTATCTTATTGTAGTTACAAGGAAATACAGTAGACTTTAAGTGATAGTCAAAAGTTTTATATACATGTCTTTCTCTACTCTTGTACAAACACTTATTGCCCTATCTACTTCAAGATAAACATTATCTTATTGTAGTTACAAGGGAGTACAGTAGACTTTAAGTGATAGTCAAAAGTTTTATATACATGTCTTTCTCTACTCTTGTACAAACACTTATTGCCCTATCTACTTCAAGATAAACATTATCTTATTGTAGTTACAAGGAAATACAGTAGACTTTAAGTGATAGTCAAAAGTTTTATATACATGTCTTTCTCTACTCTTGTACAAACACTTATTGCCCTATCTACTTCAAGATAAACATTATCTTATTGTAGTTACAAGGGAATACAGTAGACTTTAAGTGATAGTCAAATGTTTTATATACATGACTTCCTCTACTCTTGTACAAACACTTACTGCTCTATCTACTTCAAGATAAACATTATCTTATTGTAGTTACAAGGGAATACAGTAGACTTTAAGTGATAGTCAAATGTTTTATATACATGACTTTCTCTACTCTTGTACAAACACTTATTGCTCTTCTATTTCAAGATAAACATTATTTAATTGTAGTTACAAGGGAATACAGTAGACTTTAAGTGACAGACAAACGTTTTATATACACGACTCTCTCTACTCTTGTACAAACACTTATTGCTCTTCTATTTCAAGATAAACATTATTTAATTGTAGTTACAAGGGAATACAGTAAACTTTAAGCGCACTTTCTCCACGAAAAGAAATTCATCAGCTATTATTTACAAGTGCTGCAAATTTCCTGTTGAGGTCGGAAACTTTTTAGAGCAAACTCGTAGATACTTGTTACCGAAAGTAACAAATTTCCTTACAGGATTGAGAGTAGAATGTGAATATACATATCAGTCGTTTTCCGAACCATCTGGAATCCTACAGCGAACAGATTCCTTGAAACTGAGTATACAGCTTAATTAATTCCCGTTCAAAATAACGAGTAAACAAAACCAAATGTTACAGAGAACCTCCCAAGGAAAGGGCCTGAAAATTAATTAGTAATTTATTGCTGAGAACATCACGCGATCTCTACTTCATTGTTTCTGTTTTGTATTGTTTCGTAAATCAATATATTTGATACTTCTGTTTACCTGGCCGTTACAACTAACGAGGTTTCAACCTCCACCACTGGATCAAGTGATACAGTATCCTTAGGCACGTTAGCTGCTAGAGCACACAGAGTTGAAAACACTGCTTTATAAATTTCATTCAGGTTTTGTTAAAAATTATGGCGTTTTCATTATCTTAATTTTGTAGGACATTCCCATGCAGGTCTGCATGCAGTTGCTGTTAATGTTAGAGGAAGGTAGAGAGTTTCCTTCGAACGTAATCACTGCTGATAAAACTTGGCTACGTCATTTTGATCCTGAGATCAAACACCAAAGCTCAGTGTGGAAATCTCTTTCATCACCAAACCCCAAAAATTCAAAAGTGGTTGCTTCTGCTGGGAAAGTTATAATCATCTCATTCTTTGGTATTCGTGGAATGGTTTATCAGCATGTTGTACCTGCACACACATCAGTAACTGGACAATACTACAGGGATGTGCTGGAAACATTGCAAGTCTATATCAGGCGGAAAGGACCACATTTCCGTGAAGCAGGTTGGATACTCCACTACGATAATTCGCGGCCGCATATTGCCAATGCTGTTGCTGAATATCTTGCAAAAATCAACGTGAAGGGCATCCCTCACCCATTCTATAATCAGGATTTATGCCCAAGTGACATTTTTAAATTCAATAACTTGAAGAAAGCCTTCGTTGGAGGCATTATCCATCATCAGAAGCAGCGGTGAAGGCTGCGGAGGCGATTTTGAAGGATCTATTAAAATGGTTTCCAGCATGTCTTTGAAGACTGGCAGAAACGTTGGAAAAAGTGCATCGCATTCAGGAGAGATTATTTTGAGAAGGACCATCAAATTTATGAAGATGATTAAAGGTACATTGTCATTCTTTATTGAACAGCCCTCGTAGTTAACCTACCCAGTATTTGGCTGGCTCCCCCGGAAATCCCCCGTAAAAGTTCACAGGAATCGAACCGGGACCTCCCAAATGCAGTCCACAGACCACAACGTTTGAGCCATTCCTCTTGGGAGTGTCGTGTTTAATAAATATGTTTTTAATTTTTTACATTTGTTGAAATTCTTTTATAACAATTCTGCAGGTCCCAAAACTCGTATAGTGAAATTTTCGATATCAAAGTTAGGTCAAAAAAGTGACAATCGACTTGTATCTGACGAAGTGTGTAAGTGGTTATTACGTAAAGGGAAGGTTGGTGGTTGCCTTGGGAACGGAGAGAGTGTCTGTCACAGCAGTGACCTCTAATAAAGCGGTATAAACCGACGCTTGCTATCTCATCCTACAACTCTGCAAGTTTAATTGATCCAACAACCGCAGTGTCTACTCAGGCCATTAATTACCGTATAGCTCTAGTTAGTAACAATGTTGCCGCACTAACTTTAATTAAAATATAAACCATTTTAAATCCAGCTAACATTCTGAATATTATTCGGGTTGTCTAAGTACAGTAGAACTTCGTTTAACCGCGTTTTTACTGTCACATGTACGGCCCGAATTTTGCTGAAAAGTCATCTTTTTTCTGAGTAGTTACAGATGATGCTTATTGGAAATTAAGTGTTTGTGTGTGTGTGTGTGTGTGTGTGTGTGTGTGTGTGTGTGTGTGTGTGTGTGTGTGTGTGGTTTTTATAGGTCATAAATATGCATTTTTTCCCACATTTTTATAATGAAGTTATTTTTTTAACATTTTGATGCATTTTCCGGCCATTTCATTTTTTTACATTATTCGGCATTTTCATCTGAGCCCGCATTCGGAAGCTCCGGGTTTCATTCCCGTGGCAAACCTGACCTTTACCCATGAGCTTTTTGGAGATTTTTAAAATAATGTGACTTTGTGGGTTCGTGAAATGAAAAGTCCAATTGCACCACTCAAAAATGTTCTTTATTTCCCCCGACTTACAGTTTAACACTTGCCAATTACACAGGATTACGTAATGCACACAATTACGATTCACCAGTTCGTCCGTTACAGTTCCACTTGCACTCGCAATTACGTAAACTCCTCCGACGCACGTACTCAGTCCGTACCCTCACTGGGCGCTCCTCACAGCTCGCCAAGAACTGAACTCAATTCACTCACTGCAGCACTTTTTATAGGAATATTGCCGTTTTCTTGAAGTCTCTCGTTTCAGTGAATCACCGCGAAGGTTCCAGATGTCAGTGGAAGGGGGCAAGAGGCGGACAGCGACAAGTGACACTTCCCTAATCATCCCCTCAGTTAGTGACTGAAATAAATGAGGGGGTGTGGCCCGGATGCCTCTGGTCCCTTCTCAGCTGTCGTTGATCGGGCTTTCCCATAATTGGGTGACAATAATCTGTGATTAAAAGTTCATTTTTATCGTAATATTTTACAAAATAGTAAATTTGTAAGTGTGGTAAACATGTAATTAACACAGGTCAGCGTCGTAACAGTCCTGGTGAATTTATGACGCATCAATTTGAGGAATCGCCGATTACATCATGCAATACGTGTGCATTGCATCAGTCAGGATTTTTTCTTTGTTTTTTTTTCTGTGATTTTATGTCCTCCAACGTAAATTCATATTGTAACGACCCGATCTTAGTTTGTGAATATTAAGGAACACGTTGTCAGGTCGAACACTCGGGAGCAAATACTCAGAGCAGAACTACATGCTTTAGCGAGAGGATGGGATCTTTTCTATAATGGTTCATTGGTAAAAAGGTAGGGTAAACTAATTAAAAGTGGCTTTCACTTAATAAGAATATTTACTACAACAAGCAGATGACAAAAGGCGGCCATAACGGCCGTTTACCTGTCCAGAAGTGGAGCTGCCTACCGATGCATGCTATTTATTGGAAAACCAATGTAAGAGAGAGCGTCTATCGCTTAAAGATTATTCATCTAGTCATAAAGGAGGTGAGGGATTGACGTCACACCTACTACTTGAGTCACCAGAGTGTAATTAATACAGTCATTTGTGACATCTCTCCCTCGCTACCCCAAAGGTCATTGGATACATTGATCTTTAAAATAATATTACATTAATGTTGAAATAGTGTTACTTTACATTTAAACTGATATAATGTTGTGTCTTCATGTTAAAAAATTGTTTTGTTCACAGATATATAAATTTAAATTTAAAATGTATGTTGTTTCGGACGGTGAATCAAATGGGTGAAATAATGCTCAAATGTGTCCAGGGTCCATGGAGCTTAGAGTTACCCGACATTCGTCTGTAAGGATAAGGGAAAACCCCGGAAAAAGCCTTATCCAGATATCTCACTGTGGCTCTTGAACGTCAGGAAGACATGCTACCATTTACGCTACCCAGGCGGGTGTCAGGACCTCAGGAGCTAGAAGTTTAGCAGTAAGAGGGTAGTTTAAGAGGTCTGTAATGTTGTGGAATTTAAATATAATAATAAACCCTGGCGCGACTGCCGGCCTCATCTGCTAACCTTAAGAGTTGGAGGTCTGTTGAGTGTCCTTTTCTAAAGCCAAATTGCGAGTTAGAAATGTCAATCGACAAAATTTGATTTTGGA
Source organism: Mantis religiosa (assembly GCA_030765055.1). Lineage (NCBI taxonomy): Eukaryota > Metazoa > Arthropoda > Insecta > Mantodea > Mantidae > Mantis > Mantis religiosa. Next base: position 258,041,729 of record CM060947.1, on the reverse strand, counting down.
GTCGAAAGAGAATTATTTTCTTGAGGAATTTACCAATAGTAGACAGGAGACTAATGGGGCGTTAATTCTGAGGCTGCCTGGTGGTTTTCCCATGCTTCGAGAGCATTATTACCTTTGCTCGATTCCAAGTGTCAGGGTATAATTTTGCTGCAAACAGGCATTGAAAACATTTGTAAGTTGCACCAGGGCTTTTCTCGGGAGATGCTTGAGTTCCTCATTAGTCACGTCCGGGCCGGCGGCTTTCCCATTAGGTAGCTTCCTAATGAGCTTGTAGACTTCCTGCGGTGTTGTGAGGGGCAAGTGTTGCTAATGCCTCTGTGCCACCCAATTTTGTACCCATGTCTGGACTTTCCTTTCTAACTCGGCGTTCGTCTCAGGGTTCTCTGTGAATATTTTTGCCAGAAAATCTGTAAAAACCTCGGCTTTCTCCTCGGAGGGGAAGTGCTGGCTGAGGCGAGTGTGCAGTGCCTCAGTGCCTGAGTTGGCGCTCGAGGAGACTTTAAATGTCCTTAATAATTTCCACAAAGGATACTCCGAATGCGTGGAGTTTAACATTTTCTGCTCCCACTGTTCAATTTTGTTAATTTTAATTTGTTGCCGATTGATGTAGCGTAGTCACTTTGCTAGCACTTTATACTCAGTCTGGCGGGAAGCCGACAAAGTCTCGTCAAGCGCCGCCTCCTGACAATGAGCTGCTCCACCTCAGGGTACGTGCAAAAACTGGGTGGGTTTGTGGTGTAACTGGTAGAATTTCTTTCAGCCGTGTGCAGCGAGGCGGTGTAGTTTTCAATGGAGACGTCGATGTCCGCCTCGGTGTAGTATGACAGCCCAGGCTGCGCCATCCTATGCATTTTGAATGTAAATTTGTTTCAGTCAGTTTCTGCGCGCCTCATAGGGCCGGTCAGACCGGCCATGATGCCGCCAAAGATATGGAAATGTACTGGAAGATAGTCGGAGTCTAGGCTGTGATACACAGTGAAGTTGTTTTTGTAATTACGAAGTGCAAAATTTCAGGGTCGAAGTGCCCTGACTTGTGCCAAAAGGTGGTTTCGTGGGAGAAATACACCTCGGGGTCGTCATTATCTCTTATAAGATTTCCAGCCGGGTTTGCTCGACGTTAAAACCACCAGGGGTGTTAAGCGTTGAAATCTCCTGCCATTATGACGTGCTCCTCCAAATCGAGGATTTGTTCGAGCGCGCGTCTACAGTCGGGGGAGTTGGGGGCCGATAGAGGGCTACCACCATCACCGTTTTGCTATTTACACGTGTTTTAAGAGCCGTACACTCTAACGCTGTCAATGGCGGCAGCGTAACAGAAGTATGAGCAACTTTGTTTTTGGTAAAATGGCGGTTCCCCTCCCTGTCTGCCAATCCTATCGGACCGAAATATTTGGTAACCCTTGAGTTTAAGAGTATACTCCTGCTTTAATTTTGTTTCGCAAATGAGACCCCATCTCTGACCAGGGCCGGGTTGGCAATGGGTCGTGGACCTAGTTGTGCACTTGGGGGTGCCCTGGCTTTGGCTGCCAGTTGGCGGCGGTGGCATTCGTTGCGGAGTGTCTCGCAACCCCTGTAGCTGGCAGGATGCGTCTCCCCACAGTTCGTACAGTGGGGTCCAACGTCCTGCATTGCCTTCTTTGGGCAGTCAGCTAATGCGGTGGAGGCCACCGCAGAGGACACATCGGGAGGTCATGTGACACATTTTAAATGCTTGCCCCAGCTGCTGGCAGTTGAAGCATTGTGTAATGTTATTTGTCTTCAGGACCTCCACAGTGACAAGAATTATGGTATACCTACCTTTCTTGCAGAAGTCGCTGGTTTTGAGTGGTCCTGTCAAGGGAAACTTGGAAGTCTTGCAGAGGCCTGCCGCGTGATTTCAGTTGACGAACTAGGACGCCGGTGTAGCCCTTCGCTTCTTGGTCCTCGCGGATAAGGTCCGCTTCGAGGTCCTCGGGGAGACGCTTCAGAATGTAGCGGAGAGATTTATCACTCTGCGGGATGAAGCTTAAGTTCTCCACTCCAGCGACCTTCAGCTTGGTCATAGTGGGGATGGCGTCTTCTTTCCGTTTGCGGAACAGCTTGAGAAAGTGACGCGTATTCTGAAGCGTGTACGCTGGGAGGGAGCCCCGAATCATCTGCAGGACTTTTGTTGCCTGCCGTCAGGAATGACGGTGCGCGGCGGTTTCTGTGAGTTTTGTTCTGTGGTTGTATCCGTGGCTGCGGCTGATGCGGAGGCGAATGTAGGGGTGGGGATGGGTGTAGGAGTGGGGGTGGTTATTGGCGGTTTTGCTGCAGTAGTGTTTGGACGTGTTGGCCGTTGGTGCTTGGGTACCTTTGGTTTTGTGGTCGGAAGGGCAGGAAAGGCAGTGGATCGTTCCAGATCGTCATTCTCCTCGGATGAGGACATCGCCTCGTACCTCTTTCTGATAGCGACCTGGGGGGGCAGATGTTGCCTTTTGTTTTTCTTGCGCTCAGCATCCGAGTCGCTATTGAGGTGGTGGGGTCGCTTTCTGGGCAATGCTGCCTGCCAGCCTTCCCCCAGCTGCACCAGGTATCGCTTTTTGATTGCGTGTTCCTGGTAGCAGCGTATCAGATCGCTAGCTATTTTTTCATAGTCCTGGGACACTGGGGCCATGTTCTCCAATATTTCCTGGAGGTAAGATATATCATTTTGGATGTCTTTTACCTCCTTTTCCAGTTTGGCGTACTTTCGCGACACTGCCTCCTCCTCCATGGCGCTGTGCTCCATCGGGGCTGGGGTAGTGGCTGCCGTGAGGTTGGGCAATGGTGGGCCCGAAGGTGAAACGCTGCTGGAGTGCTCCAGCGGCGGGACTGCAAAGCCAGCCGGCCGACCGCCTCGGGGAATCAGTCCGTAGTTCGCAGTCTGCCGACTGGCAGCTGATAGTAGTGCTGCTGCAATTGTCACTGCGGCCGCCGCCATCTTGTGGCGGGAGTCAGTGTCTGTAAGCCGCCGTGGCTGTTGGGAGCAGCGTTGTTTCGGGAGGCCTCTTGTTGCGTGCAACAACAGCACGCAGCTGTGCGTCCGACACTGTTTTGTGGTGGGTTCATTTTCCGCATGTTTCCTTTGCACATGGTTACTTGTGGCACACGAATAGTTGGTTTAATAGTAAATGTGTTGCGGTGTATTTTCACAATTTACTTCCACTGGTGTGAAGCTTTAAATAAGTAAATGAATAAATGCACAAAAGAGAATAGTGACAGCACAAAGGTTACGGCACACGTCCGTCAAAACACGTCCGCCTGCTCACTCTTATTCCATGCCATGCCATGCCCCGTGGTGCTGGCTGGCTCTATATAGCCAGAAGGCTTTTGCTGCGTGCCCACCCATTAAGGGTTTTACCGCAGGTAAGGTATTCGAAACGGGATTTTAGGATGGATATGGTGAAGGTTTTGAGTTTGATTAATTTTGTGAGGTTACAATTAATGTACCTCAGGGATGAAAGGACAGGATGCAATATCCAGCACCCTGGTGTTCTTATTTTAGTTTAGGTTGGGGAGAATTTTGTTACCAAACAACTTAGGAGATCATTTGGAGCTCAGCTTTAGCTGCTGTTAGGATTAGCTCCTGGATTATCTTGGGTGCCCGCACTCTTATTCCATTAAATCACAACCAATATATCACACAAGCATCACCATCATTGTTCATCAATCGCACCATATATCCACTATAACATCACAGTTTACATCCTCTCTATCCATCATCAATACCCTGAAATGTATATATGTACTTATAGCTCAATACAGAGCTTTCAATAACTGCTAAGGCTGATATGTTTCTTTATGGTGTTGAATAGTATTCAAAATTTTACTTCTGTAAGCTTACAGCTGTTTTTTGAATCAAAGATTTAATAGAAAATATGTAACGTTGTTTACATTTTACAGTAAACTCTCTATTACTGTTTGATTTCCTCAAAGTATATGACTAGATGTCAGTGGTGGCATCTGTTTTTGATACACAAACTAATAGTGCGGCGTTTATGACGATTTAGAGTACTAATCCACAAAAGTGGATTTAGAGGTAAATCTCCCATGTTAGTCCTTGGCAGCACGAGCTAATGGCAGCATCGCGTACTAAGCTATAATCTACTTCAACCTAGTTTAATCCTGTTATAAAGATCTGGGTAGGAATAGAGAGAGAGGCAGAGGTACTGAAAATATTTTATTAAAAATATTTAATTTTCTAGGATTAGATTATTTATTGTGCGTATTCCACAATTTTACAATTTACTATTTTGGCTCCTTTTTTGTGTTTACGATGTTGCTACCTTCGTATACATGACACCCTGGCCTTCTCCTCTGCCGTTAGCTCTTAACCTCCATGCTTCCTTTTCATTTAATTAGTCCCATTCTTCCACCTCATCTTCCTTTCCTATATTCTTTACATTTATTTGTCATTACCTTGTTGTTACCTTGGTTTACATGACACTCTGGCTTCTGCTCTGTCAGGTAGCTCTTATCCTCCATGGCTCCTTGTTACGTAAAGAGTCCCCTTCTTCCCCCTCACCATCCTTTCTTATATTCTTTGCATTTATTTGTCATTACCATGTTGCTACCTTGGTTTACATGGCACCCTGGTCTTCTGCTCTGCCAGGTAGCTCTTAATCTCCATGACTCCCTGTCACTTAATTAGCCACTTTCTTCCCCCAATCTTCCCTTCTTATATTCTTTACATTTATTTGTCTTTACCTTGTTGCTACCTTGGTTTACATGACACTCTGGTCTTCTGCTCTGTCAGGTAGCTCTTATCCTCCATGGCTCCTTGTTACGTAAAGATTCCCCTTCTTCCCCCTCACCATCCTTTCTTATATTCTTTGCATTTATTTGTCATTACCTTGTTGCTACCTTGGCTTACATGACACCCTGGTCTTCTGCTCTGCCAGGTATCTCTTAACCTCCATTCATCCTTGTTACTTAATTAGCCCCTTTCTTCCCCCAATCTTCCCTTCTTATATTCTTTACATTTATTTGTCTTTACCCTGTTGTTACCTTGGTTTACATGACAATCTGGTCTTCTGCTCTGTCAGGTAGCTCTTAACCTCCATGCATCCTTGTTACTTAATTAGCCACTTTCTTCCCCCAATCTTCCCTTCTTATATTCTTTACATTTATTTGTCTTTACCTTGTTCTTACCTTGGTTTACATGACACTCTGGTCTTCTGCACTGTCAGGTAGCTCTTAATCTCCATGACTCCCTGTCACTTAATTAGCCCCATTTTTCTCTCTCATCTTCCTTTCTTATATACTTTACATTTATTTCTCTTTACCTTGTTGCTACATTGGCTTACATGACACCCCGGTTTTCTGATCTGCCAGGTATCTCTTAACCTCCATTCATCTTTGTTACTTAATTAGCCACTTTCTTCCCCCAATCTTCCCTTCTTATATTCTTTACATTTATTTGTCATTACCATGTTGCTACCTTGCTTTACATGACACTCTGGTCTTCTGCTCTGTCAGGTAGCTCTTATCCTCCATGGCTCCTTGTTACGTAAAGAGTCCCCTTCTTCCCCCTCACCATCCTTTCTTATATTCTTTGCATTTATTTGTCATTACCTTGTTGCTACCTTGGTTTACGTGACAACCTGGCCTTCTCCTCTGCCGTTAGCTCTTAACCTCCATGCTTCCTTTTCATTTAATTAGTCCCATTCTTCCACCTCATCTTCCTTTCCTATATTCTTTACATTTATTTGTCTTTACCTTGTTGTTACCTTGGTTAACATGACACTCTGGTCTTCTGCTCTGTCAGGTAGCTCTTAACCTCCATGAATCCCTGTCACTTAATTAGCCCCATTTTTCTCTCTCATCTTCCTTTCTTATATTCTTTACATTTATTTCTCTTTACCTTGTTGCTACCTTGGCTTACATGACACCCTGGTCTTCTGCTCTGCCAGGTATCTCTTAACCTCCATTCATCTTTGTTACTTAATTAGCCACTTTCTTCCCCCAAACTTCCCTTCTTATATTCTTTACATTTATTTGTCTTTAGCTTGTTGCTACCTTGGCTTACATGACACCCTGGTCTTCTGATCTGTCAGGTATCTCTTAACCTCCATTCATCTTTGTTACTTAATTAGCCACTTTCTTCCCCCAATCATCCCTTCTTATATTCTTTACATTTATTTGTCTTAACCTTGTTGCTACCTTGGCTTACATGACACCCTGGTCTTCTGCTCTGCCAGGTATCTCTTAACCTCCATTCATCTTTGTTACTTAATTAGCCACTTTCTTCCCCCAATCTTCCCTTCTTATATTCTTTACATTTATTTGTCTTTACCTTGTTGCTACCTTGGCTTACATGACACCCTGGTCTTCTGATCTGCCAGGTATCTCTTAACCTCCATTCATCTTTGTTACTTAATTAGCCACTTTCTTCCCCCAATCTTCCCTTCTTATATTCTTTACATTTATTTCTCTTTACCTTGTTGCTACCTTGGCTTACATGACACCCTGGTCTTCTGATCTGCCAGGTATCTCTTAACCTCCATTCATCTTTGTTACTTAATTAGCCACTTTCTTCCCCCAATCTTCCCTTCTTATATTCTTTACATTTATTTGTCTTTACCTTGTTGTTACCTTGGTTTACATGACACTCTGGTCTTCTGCTCTGCCAGGTAGCTCTTATACTTCATGGCTCCTTATTACGTAAATAGCCACCTTCTTCCCCCTCAACTTCTTTTCTTATATACTTTACGTTTATTTCTCTTTACCTTGTTGCTACCTTGGCTTACATGACACCCTGGTCTTCTGCTCTACCAGGTAGCTCTTATCCTCCATGGCTCCTTGTTACGTAAATAGCCACCTTCTTCCCCCTCAACTTCTTTTCTTATAAACTTTACATTTATTTCTCTTTACCTTGTTGCTACCTTGGCTTACATGACACCCTGGTCTTCTGCTCTACCAGGTAGCTCTTATCCTCCATGGCTCCTTGTTACGTAAATAGCCACCTTCTTCCCCCTCAACTTCTTTTCTTATATACTTTACGTTTATTTCTCTTTACCTTGTTGCTACCTTGGCTTACATGACAGTCTGGTCTCCTGCTCTACCAGGTAGCTCTTATCCTCCATGGCTCCTTGTTACGTAAATAGCCACCTTCTTCCCCCTCAACTTCTTTTCCTATATACTTTACATTTATTTCTCTTCACCTTGTTGCTACCTTGGCTTACATGACACTCTGGTCTTCTGCTCTACCAGGTAGCTCTTATCCTCCATGGCTCCTTGTTACGTAAATAGCCACCTTCTTCCCCCTCAACTTCTTTTCTTATAAACTTTACATTTATTTCTCTTTACCTTGTTGCTACCTTGGCTTACATGACACCCTGGTCTTCTGCTCTACCAGGTAGCTCTTATCCTCCATGGCTCCTTGTTACGTAAATAGCCACCTTCTTCCCCCTCAACTTCTTTTCTTATATACTTTACATTTATTTCTCTTTACCTTGTTGCTACCTTGGCTTACATGATACTCTGGTCTTCTGCTCTACCAGGCAGCTCTTATCCTCCATGGCTCCTTGTTACGTAAATAGACACCTTCTTCCCCCTCAACTTCTTTTCTTATAAACTTCACATTTATTTCTCTTTACCTTGTTGCTACCTTGGCTTACATGACACCCTGGTCTTCTGCTCTACCAGGTAGCTCTTATCCTCCATGGCTCCTTGTTACGTAAATAGCCACCTTCTTCCCACTCAACTTCTTTTCTTATATACTTTACGTTTATTTCTCTTTACCTTGTTGCTACCTTGGCTTACATGACACCCTGGTCTTCAGCTCTACCAGGTAGCTCTTATCCTCCATGGCTCCTTGTTACGTAAATAGCCACCTTCTTCCCCCTCAACTTCTTTTCCTATATACTTTACATTTATTTCTCTTCACCTTGTTGCTACCTTGGCTTACATGACACTCTGGTCTTCTGCTCTACCAGGTAGCTCTTATCCTCCATGGCTCCTTGTTACGTAAATAGCCACCTTCTTCCTCCTCAACTTCTTTTCTTATAAACTTTACATTTATTTCTCTTTACCTTGTTGCTACCTTGGCTTACATGACACCCTAGTCTTCTGCTCTACCAGGTAGCTCTTACCCTCCATGGCTCCTTGTTACGTAAATAGCCACCTTCTTCCCCCTCAACTTCTTTTCTTATATACTTTACATTTATTTCTCTTTACCTTGTTGCTACCTTGGCTTACATGACACCCTGGTCTCTGCTCTGCCAGGTGGCTCTTAACCTCCATGCCTCCTTGTTACTTAACTAGCCCCTTTCTTCCTGCTCTTCTTCCTTTATTATATTCTTTACATTTATTTCCCGATTTTCTTTTACATTCCTCAGGTACTCCCTATTACTTCTTACATTCTTTTCCTACTCTATTGTTAAAATTTTATAGCTACTATCCTCTTGTCTAATTTCTCCTAATTTTCTCCTCCTAAACCTTATTTCTATACATTGCAATCTTCTCGCATTCTGTTACATAGAGTTCTATGCTTGCTTTTCCCACACGCAATTGACAAATTCCCTTTCCCCTACCTCTTAACCCTGCTAGGAATGTTGTTCTTGTTCTCATCCAAGCTAGCCCTTCTCTCTGTTGCCGATTGCAGTAACCTGCATATGCTTCTCGTCCCCAGTTTATTTTTATTTGCTTCTAAAATTGTAATGATGTCATATTTATAGACCTCCCCATATTCCCTGCCTTTATATATTTTATATATCCCCTATTCTGCATTTTACCTATTTACCCACATCTCTTGTATTCCTTTCCTCTAATCCCCATATATGTCCCATTCTTATTTTTCCATAGCTCCTTCTATCTCTGCCCACCAACTATTTGAGTTCTCTAATCTCTTTTGCTGCCTCACTTCTTTCATAACTTCCACTTCTTCTATGGCAAAACATCTAAACCAATAAATTATTATTTGTTTTATTAATATTCCATTTCTTCTTGTCCTTCCTAATTCTATTAAATTTACTTCCTAATTTGCTGATATTGCTAAGCCTGGTAGCACTTTACAAATCCTTCTGTAGCTTTGATCATCCGTAGTTTCTCTGCAGTGCCCTCCATTATTAAAAAATCACACAACTAAATTTCTAAGAGGTAGACAAAATCTTTGTACACAGGAAAATGCAGATCTTGTTAAAAAGACAATTACAAATAAGACATATCCCCTTTAATGGATTTCACATTCAACAATTAAAACTTTTAACGAAAGAAAAACATAATTCATATCTGTTATTGTTACCATACAACCAGCTGCAATTGTACAGCCGTCACATAGCGACATGGTTCTTTCAAGATCTTAATGTCGCTTTGGGCTTCCATATTCTCTTACAAATACAAGGAAATGTGCAAAGAAGGGTTATCAAGAAGTGAGAGGGAGGTGGAACAACAAGTTTAGGAAATTTTTGTAGGTAAGGAAGGCAGTGTAGAGGAAGATTTGGGAAGCAGGAAGCCCCTGCTTTATCATCAAGTGGCAGTGAAAACAAAAGAGGCGACGCCGGATCCTGTGCCGAAGTGCTCCGGGAAATTTCAACTCCTCAGTCAATAAGCACTCCAAGTGTCTAAACATTGTACTATGCCTCACCTCGCCTTCCTGTTCCTTGCCTTCATTAACTCATCCTCCCTTCACTTGCAAACGTTTCTTGACTTAATGAAACAAAAATATACATAACCCTGCGCCATTCACTTGTCTAGTTTACTAATTACTACCCTAAAGGTGAAAATTACCTAAAGATGTCTGATATATTTCTATATAATCAAAAACTATTCTTACAAACGTATATTCTTCTCTCTAATTCAAGATAAACATTATCTTATTATAGTTACAAGGGAATACAGAAGACTTTAAGTGATAGTCAAATGTTTTATACACATGAGTTTCTCTACTCTTGTACAAACACTTATTGCTCTATCTACTTCAAGATAAACATTATCTTATTGCAGTTACAAGGGAATACAGTACACTTTAAGTGATAGTCAGATGTTTTATACACATGACTTTCTCTACTCTTGTACAAACACTTATTGCTCTGTCTAATTCAAGATGAGCATCATCTTATTGTAGTTACAAGGGAATACAGTACACTTTAAGTGATAGTCAGATGTTTTATACACATGACTTTCTCTACTCTTGTACAAACACTTATTGCTCTGTCTAATTCAAGATGAGCATCATCTTATTGTAGTTACAAGGGAATACAGTAGACTTTAAGTGATAGTCAAATGTTTTATACACATGACTTTCTCTACTCTTGTACAAACACTTATTGCTCTGTCTAATTCAAGATGAGCATCATCTTATTGTAGTTACAAGGGAATACAGTAGACTTTAAGTGATAGTCAAATGTTTTATACACATGACTTTCTCTACTCTTGTACAAATACTTATTGCTCTATCTATTTCAAGATAAACATTATCTTATTGTAGTTAGATGGAAATAGAAAATACTTTAAGTGATAGTCAAATGTTTTATATACATGACTTTCTCTACTCTTGTACAAACACTTATTGCTCTGTCTACTTCAGGATAAACATTATCATATATTTTGAAAAAAAAAAAAAAAAGTTGTTTAGCTTAGTAAATGAAGACTTGTTTTACAGATCATAAACTGCGTTTCTCAGTAGATATTGTGACTTTGTGGGTTCTTAAAACTAAAAGGCTTGTTTTCTGACACTTAAAATACTCTGTATTACAAGTAAAACAACTCATTGTTCAGCTCTGCCAGCAGCAGAATGACGTAATGTACAAGAAACGCAGTCTTCGATGTCACTCGGTGCTTCATCACATGTAAACAAAGGAAAGAAGACACTTGAGGTACACCTCAAAATGCTGCACATACAATGATATTTTAACTAGCAAACTGACTAGCAAGTAACGTTTTGCCGGTTTTTATACCTCCAGCCATCGTTCCAGAATTCAGGGGATCGTTCGAAAACAATCAGGATGCAGCGAGAACCAAGAAAGTATCTCTGTCTCTTTTTCTCTTTGTCTCTCTCTCTTTCATCCAACCAGCTAAAGGTTTCATTCACATATAACTGGTCATGGACAATATAACACATATTGGAAAAAAAAATGGTAAAACCTAAAATGATTAATGTAATTTATGTAATAAAGTGGGTGATCCCGAGAATGTTATTTTTGAATGTGAAAAATATGGAATTTCGCAGTTAGAGGAAAGATATGTTTTAGGAGGATTTTATATTCACGACGTATTAAGGGATTCTGAATTAGTAAAAAGTTACAATTTCTAAGCAATTATATAAGTAAAAAAATCTTGAGAGTCAGAAATTATAGAAGTAAGAAGACCTGAAAGATTATCAATTGAAAGACAAGAATTAAGAAGCTGAGATAAAATAAATGAATTATAAGAGAAAATTTTACTGCAAATGGATCGTTAAACATAATAATAGAAGAAGAGGAAATCGAACAAATTGGACAAGATATAGAAGTGGAAGAGAATTTATTAGATGCGGTACGAGAGTAGTGGTTTCGACCGGCAGATAAGAATAGGCAAGAAGAAGAAGAAGTGGAGCAAAGAAATTATTAGGGAAATTTTATATTATTTATATGGACTTAATGAATATTTGTAAAAATAAATATGAATTATTGAGTTTAGTTTCAGAGTTTGGTAAAAAGTATCTTAATAGTTAATATTAAAAGAATGTATTGTTGTTTAAAGTTATATGTAACCATCATCTAAATTAGAGATGTAATATATAAAGTTCTTTTTGAATTATATGTTTAATTAAGAAGATTAAAATAAGAAAAAAAAAGCAAATAAATTTATTATTCTTGTGGTTAATTTAAAAATAAGTGCTGGTTACCAGTACTTTTAAATATATGTCGTAAATAAAATAAAATTAGCTGAGATTTTTCCCGTTCAAATTAGAATTTCTGGCTTCCAGCAATTATCAGTAGTTTTTTGTAGCTTTGTATAGTTTTTGTTATTTAAATTGATCCGTAATGTTTGATTAAGTAGTTAAAAGTATATCAGTATTGTGTTCAGTAGAGATTTGCTGGTTACCAGTAAATTTTGTAGTATTATAGGTAATAGTAGATTTTGGTTTTGTTTTGTGTTTTATAAATTCTGTTTTTGTAGTTGTCGAAGTCTGAAACAATTATGTATTATTAATAATGTAATGTTTTATTAAGAAATAAGAAATGTAAGATTTGAATGTGTGCCCCCGTATAGTTTCAAGGAGCCGGGGTATGATATTCAGATTTTATTTTATTTTATTTTTTTATTTTGTCTCTCTCTCTCTCCCTCTCTCTCTCGGCAAGCATTCAGCGATTACCCACGCACCGCATGCAGCTGACAGTAGCGGTACAACAATGCCTCAGTGACAATATATGGCTCGATTTCTCTTGCCATCGGTTGAACATTGCACTCACTCCAGCTGCTTTGGACCAGGTTGGAAGAGAATGTTTGATAAAAGTGTGGAAAACGTTGTGGTCTGATGTGTTTGGCTTTGCAGAAAACAAGATTGAAGAAGCTGAAACTCTAATATTTGGAAGAAGTTTTAATATAAATGTTTGAAGATAACAATGGCTGTTCCGCCCTTGATGAACAGGACATTGACAATGACGGAGGTTATAAACTGATTACAGAAAAATGCATTATTACATCATGAAGTGTTAATGAAATTGAAAATGAGCAGTATTCAGATTCAGATAGTGTTGATGAACAAGCTGTGGTTATGACCCACGCACAAACATACAAAAATAGAGAATTGATGTTTTATTTCGGGAGCCAAGACAAATGAACTTCTAATGTTAAAGCGGGTGTGAGATAAGCGATACACTGAACTGAGACAGCAGAAGCTCGCTGCCTCTTTTACTACCGACTAGCTTGCATACAGTTGAAATACATAACCCATTACAGTACATACAGTGTACTCACTTTGAGGTTTAAAAGTGTGCCCATAGTAATTTACAAACTCAATTAAAAATATTCTGTGATATACCTACATGTTTCCTTTTATTCCATTTTCGTCTGTTTGGATAACAAAGATTTTTGTTAACTCAGACGGCTCTGTTCAATAATCGGTTAAACGAACTTTTACTGTAATTTTTTTATTTTACTGCCACTTCATTTTTTAATTATATTGTTTGCATAAAAATACAAAAGCACATACACTCGTAAAAAAAATTATCTAGAGATGCTATGTTCGTTACAGGAATCACAAAACATTTTCTTCATGTGAAGTAGCTTAAGGTAGCTACAAAGTAGGACCCTGTACTCATTTGAACATCATTTCATTCATCGTCTGATATGAGTGAACGTTGGAGGTTTTCTCTTGACCTGAAAGATGAAGGTCTGGTATTTCTGAACTCTATGTACCCTGTACTCAATTGAACATCATTTCATTCATCGTGCAATTATACAACTTTAATTTAAAAACAGACAAATTCAAAGCATGATGTAAAATAAAAGAACTATACGAAATACAGGAAATGAAGAGATGAGCGGTGTGCTATAAGACCACAACAATGAAGAACACAACATTCATGTTGCTGATCAAGGAAAACAAGTGAGAATCCGATGGTGAAAGTAGAAATACACCAGAGATCGAACCTGAGATTTACATAACTGGTAAATTGTATAACTGTAGTTCTCCTACCATACATGATGGACAGGTGGCAGCTGTGACGCTTGTTCATATAGATACTAGTACTAAGGTAGCTGCAAAATAGGAATGAACATAAGACTGGGCTAGGCGGGGCTGTTCTATCGCTACTAGCCAATGCGGTATGTGCAACGTTGTATAGTTAAGCGCGCATACTGGCTCGCTTTGCCGAGCCATAGGTTAATTTATTTGCGTTCTCTAAAGATAATAATTACAGATTCCTTTACCAGTATTACAGAGCTATTTTTTCTGAGAATTACTGTCCAAACTCCATGTTTGTAGCACATCTGGTTACGGAGATATGGAAAGTTAAGACGCCTGACTAGAAACAAAAGAATCATTAACTGTCAGTGAAGAAAAACAAACACGTGGTATGCTGCAACTACATTTTGTACCTTACATTCAGTAAAGTGATGATCTTTTAAGAGTGTACACGTGCTTTTCAAAGTTAGTAAATATATCGCTTAGCAAGTCTAGTACTGGTGCGTCTAGTAGTAACTGCGAAACAACTCGTAAGATTTTACATAAACAGGCTACAAATATTCTTGTTAATGTTTATTCCTTTTTCAAATAAATGTCAATTAAAGACATTTTCAAAGGACAAATTTCGCTCAGAGTCGAGAATTAATGTTACAAGGTTGTCACGTGAGTGATCATTCTGTGACGAACATTGTTAAAGAAAGCAAACAGTTTACCAAATTAGGAGAAGTTTCTATATTTAGATCTCCAGGTGAATATCGAGCAGGTAAAAATTGTGCTACCAATTTAGACAATTTTCAAAAGTGTGTTTTACGTAGAAGAATTTTGATTTACATGACAATGGTGAATGTGCAACTGTCAAAAGAATTACCAACTTAATGAAGGAGAAAGTAGAATATACGGAGTCTGTATCTTCTATGTATGATATTCTGAAATCTCTTAGGTTTGGATATAAGAGAACCAATGGCGGTCGCAAATTTCCGCTTGAAAGAAGCGATACTGTTGCTACAAGACTAAAATTTCTGCGCGCAATGCATAACATTAATACATGATATTCATGGTGTAAAAATGCTTCATAAATAGACGCTCATATATTCCGTATTTATTAAGTATTTTAACTAAGCAAAAATTGGTTTAAAGATCATTACAGACAGTATACAAATGTGACATCATTAAAGTAGATGCTATATCTTGATAGTAAAATGTTTATCGGTGCACACAATTCCACGTTGTGGACGCCAATTTGAAGCAACAATATATGTGGCGAACAATGTTCCACTTGACAATACAGTTTGAAGCACTTTTATTTAGCTCAGGGTATAACAATGAGGTTTCTCTCAGGGTATACGTGGATGTGTGTGAGAAGGATATTTAATGACACTGGAATGCCCGTTTCCAACTTATTTATTCACTGCTTCTTCTTCTTCTTTTTTTTTTTTTTAAGAACATCGAAATTGAAGTTGCCGACCAAGGGTTACCAATATCCCTGTTTAGAGTTACTGACGGCAGAATGTTTATTACTCGATAAACTTTATTCGTTCCTCACGTATATATGAACCGACAAATATCCAAGACAGAACAAGAGGACTACCCTAATCGCCCTCACGCCTCGGACCGCTCTCATCGGCTCCACGCCGAAAACTCTTGTCCACAGCTGCGCGTGTGGGTGTATGCCACTTTCACTTTCTGAAAGCCCTCTTCATTCAACCAAAAATCTCTTTGTGGCTGTTTTGTCATGCCATTATGAATGGTTCAAAGAATACCCTATTCATACAAGTCAAGTGAGCCCCTTTAGAAATCTGCTAAGGACACTATTTCTTACATTGCTTTTGTTATAACAACTTTCCCCCAACTGCTATTCGACAAAACTGGCCTTGCCCTTGTTGTAACAAAGAACCAACATTCCTTTGACATCCATCATGATTCTTTACTTACGGCAAACCTTAATTTCGGTATCAATTTACAAATCGTTAAAATGTCAATATTTTGTTTCACTGTAACAAACACCTTCTTTCGTAGAACGCATCTAAATTGAGTCATTTTGTTTTGTGTACATATGTACCATAGCTACGTAAGCGAACTGTTCTCCAGTTAAAGGTTTTAAGGTTCAGATTATGTTATAATCATTGTATATGTTCTCACACACATGCTGAAATATTAAGTGAACTTCTCTGTCAGCATCTGTATCACTGTACATCTCAGCATCTGTATGATACTTGGTACGTGGATTCGGTGAGACAAAGACAGATTACACTGGGGAACAAAAATAAAAAAAAGATTTTTATATACCTGAAACAAAATAGGCAAATTCTTATGTAAACTGATCTGCTGATTCCAAAAATGCCCCTCAAAATGCTGTATCACGTAACGGTTTTTAGGTATTCATAATTCTTTATGAAAACTTACAGAAATATGATAACTCATATTTGATTAATTGAAAATAATAGGTATTTTATTGCCAAATAACATTGAAAATAATAATAATTATTATTAATTACTATTAAAATAAATAAACCCAAGATAATGATGAAAACCAATACCTGAATTATCTCAGAAGTGTTTTACTGTTGATTTTGTTTTTGTATTGACTCTCCCGTTTGAGGAACCAACAATAGTCTCCCAACATGGTTGAATCCAAGCGATACCCTGGTAACGTCTTTCCATCTCAGAAATGTTCTGGTGAAAACGCTCACCTTCCTCATCACTTACTACAGCTCCTAGGTTTGTAGGGAAACTATCAAGGTGAGAGTGCAAAAAGTGGATTTTAAGTGACATACGGCAACCCATTTCTTTGTAGCTCCTTAATAGTTCTGAGACTAAAGTTTCATAATTTTCTTCTTTGTCATTGCCCAGGAAGCCTTCCACCACTGATTTAAATGATTTCCATGCTGCCAGTTCAACACCTTTAAGCTTCGATTCAAAAATACTGTCTTTCAGAAGTAGTCTTATTTGAGGACCGACAAATATACCTTCCTTCAATTTAGATTCACTTATTTTGGGAAAGATGCTTCTTAAATACTCAAATGCACTTCCACATTGTCCAAACCTTTAACAAAATTCTTCATCAACCCGAGCTTTGTGTGAAGTGGGGGGAGAAGAACTTTGTTTGGGTCTACTGGAGGCATATACTGAACATTGCTTGCTCCAGGGGTATAGTCTTCCTTTTCCCCCCACTCTTTCACTATAAAATGCTTGTCAGTTGCCCTACTGTCCCATAAGCACAAAAAACAGCAATATTTTGTGAAACCTTCCTACAGTCCCGTTAGGAATGCAGCTACCTTGAGGTCACTACAAATTTCCCAGCCATGGTTTTGATAACTAATAGCATCTAAAATTATGGACATGGAATCGTATGTCTCCTTCATTCCTATGGCATGAAATAAAGGTATTGAAGTTAGTAAATTGCCATTATGAAGCAATACTGCCTTTAAGCTGCATTTAGAAGAGTCAATGGCTATTATCTTAAATTAAGTCAATATGAGTTGGTACCATACCTCATTTCTGTAATTTTATATAAAAGAATAAGAATATCTCAAAAACGTTACGTGATACAGCATTTTCAGAGGCATTTTTGGAATCAGCGAGACATTTTGCATAAGAATGAGCTTATTTTGTTTCGGGTACAAAAAACGTGTTCCCTAGTGTTATCTTCAAACTCTATTGCCTGCTAATCTTGAAACTGGCAACACCAAGACAGTACGATAAGAATATTGGCTCAAACCATGTTCACTCTTATTTTGTAGCTACTGTAGTTGCTATGGTAGGTAATGCAATACCAAGGTGGGATTTCGAATGACATACGTTACCAAGGTAACATGGCGGCGTGACAGCTGACTGAGGTTCTTCCTGAGCTTTGTTAGTTATTGCACACTGTATACCCTCCTTCTAGATTGGTAACAAGTACTTGTAAATAGACCCTCACATATAATTACACTCTCATTGCACTAGGGTCTTGCCTTTATCCGCGAGCTTCGCTTGTCCCCAAAGACGTGAGGTAATCACATCGACAAAAAAGCGAAAGCATTAAGAAGGAAGGAAGAACCGAAAATGTTTTCACCCAAAATCTGGACGAAATCGCTTTGCAGGGTCAGCTTATTTTCCTCAAAGACCCAATTCAACTCTAGTAGCGTGAGAAGGCCCATGTTTTCCTTTTTTCTCCCTCTCTCGCTGTTGTCCACCCTCCCCATTTTCACACATTTTTTTCTCTCCCACTGGCAGCTTTATCCGTAATCTCTAGCCTTCCTTTTTTTAGCTGTTCGTCCGCATCTCGCCGGACTGGTTTTCCTTAGGTACAAGACGACTGAAAACGTAATGACAAAAGCAACATCCCTACAAAGTACTCCGTAGAGCTTACCTTTATGTACATTAATGTAGCATTTGTGTTACACTCAATGACTTTCTCTAGTAACTAAAACTTAATCCTCTATACACTTCTACATAACCATTATCTTATTGTAGTTACAAGGGAATACCGCAGACTTTGAGTAATAGACAAATGTTTTATATACATGACTTTCTCTACTCTAGTACAAACACTTACTGCTCTATCTACTTCAAGACAAAAAATATCTTATTGTAGTTGCAAGGGAATACAGTAGAGTTTAAGTCATAGTCAAATGTTTTATGTACATGACTTTCTCTACTCTTGTACAAACACTCATTGCTCTATCTACTTCAAGACAAAAATTATCTTATTGTAGTTGCAAGGGAATACAGTAGAGTTTAAGTCATAGCCAAATGTTTTATGTATATGACTTTCTCTACTCTTGTACACACACTTATGGCTCTATCTACTTCAAGATAAACATTATCTTATTGTAGTTACAAGGGAATACAGTAGACTTTAAGTGATATTCAGATGTTTTATATACATGACTTTCCCCACTCTTGTACAAACACTTATGGCTCTATCTACTTCAAGATAAACATTATTTTATTGTAGTTACAAGGGCATACAGTAGACTTTAACTGATATTCAGATGTTTTATATACATGACTTTCCCCACTCTTGTACAAACACTTATTGCTCTATCTACTTCAAGATAAACATTATCTTATTGTAGTTACAAGGAAATACAGTAGACTTTAACTGATAGTCAGATGTTTTATATACATGACTTTCCCTACTCTTGTACAAACACTTATTGCTCTATATACTTCAAGATAAACATTATCTTATTGTAGTTACAAGGAAATACAGTAGACTTTAACTGATAGTCAGATGTTTTATATTCATGACTTTCTCTACTCTTGTACAAACACTTATTGTCCAATCTACTTCAAGATATACTTTATCTTACTGTATTTACAAGGAAATACATTAGACTTTAAGCGATAGTCAGATGTTTTTATTCATGTCCTTCTCTACTCTTGTAAAAACACTTATTGCTCTACCTACATCAAGATAAATATCATCTTACTGTAGTTGCAATGGAATACAGTAGACTTTGAATAATAGGCAAATGTTTTATATACATGACTTTCTCTACTTTTTTACAAACGCTTATTGCTCTATCTTCCCCAAGATAAACATTATCTTACTGAAGTTGCAAGGGAATACAGTAGACTTTAAATGATAGTCAAACATTCTATATGGATTAGACTGTTTATTGTACATTTTATACAATTTTACAGTTTACAACTTTTGGATCCATTAATTCTTCTTTATCTTGTTGTTACCTTGGTTTACATAACACCTTGGTCTTTGCTCTGCCAGGTAGCTCTTAAGCTCCTTGCCTTCTTGTTACTTAATTAGTTTCATTCCTCCCCCTGATCTTCCTTTGTTATATTCTTTAAATTTCTGGCCAATTTTCTTCTACTTTCTACTTTCTTCTTACCTTCTTTTCCTCCCTCCCCGTTAATTTTTATAGGTACTATTTTCTTCTCTTCTCTTACCCATTTTTCCTCTCAAACAGTTTTTCTCCACATTGCAACCTCCTCGCATTCTGTTACATAGTATTTCTTTGTGTGTGTGTGTGTGTGTGTGTGTGTGTGTGTGTGTGTGTGTGTGTGTGTGTGTGTGTGTGTGTGTGTGTTTTATGTCCTCCAACGGTAAGTCATATCGGTGGATGAATGAATTAGGTGAAATGATGCTCAAATGAATCCGGGGTCCATGCACCGTAGAGTTACCTTACATTCATCCTTCAGGATAAGGTAAAACCCCGAAAAAAAGTTATCAGGTAGCTCACGCTTACCGAGATTCGAACTAGGGACCTCTTGAACGCAAGGTAGACTTGCTACCATCTACGTTACCGAGGCAGACTTTTACATAGCATTCTATGCTTACTTTTCCCCCATGCAGTTCACGAATTCCCTTTCCCCTAACTCTTACCCCTCTTAGAAATATTGTTCCTGTTCTCATCCAAGCTAAACCTTCTCTCTCCTGCTTATTGCAGTAATCTGCGTAAGATTCTCGTCCCCAATTTCCTTTTATTTGCTTGTAAAATTGTAATGATTTCATACTTTCTAGACTTCCCCATATTTCATGTCTTTCTATATCTTCTATTCTGAATTTTACCCATTTATCCGCATCGTTTGTATTCCTTTCCTCTAATCTCCATAAACCTCCCATTTCTACTTTTTCCATAATTGCTCCCATCTCTGCCCACGAACTATTGGAGTTCTGTAATAATTTTTGCTGTCTCATGCAAACGTTCATAATTTTCCTTTCTTCTTTGGCAAAAGACCTATACCAAAATTCTATTATTCTTTCCATTATTATTCCACTCCTTCTTGTTTTTCGTAATTCTACTAACATAAATTACTTTCTCTATTCTCGTAGAAACAGTTGTTCCTCTATATACTTAAAGATAAGCATTATCTTATTGTAATTACAAGGGAATGCAGTAGGCTTTAAGTGAAAATCAAATGATAAGAATGGTTGTGTAAATATCTTTGAAATATTGTTGTCTTCGTATGGCCAGGAAATGAACAAATGAATACCGAACTGCTACTTGGCAAAGATATAAGATTTGGCACATCTAATGATGAGCTTATATTTTCTAATTAGATGATGTATGTATGTATTTATTAACTGCAATTGGGTACTACCCGGTGGCAGAGTTAAGAATACAGATCAAATTACATATACTAGATTTACAACAATAATACAGTAAACAATACAAACATGATATTATTTTACTTTAGTCACTTAAAACATATCTAATTACTTCTCTATTTACATATTATATACCATTATAATTCAAAAGTTAAACTATAAACCATCTAGATTTTTTCTAAATTTCTTCAGCGACAGGGGACAGCCCCGAAAGACTGCTACAGGCAATTCATTCCATTCTTCAATGGTTCTATTAACAAAAGAAAATTTTCCTACGTCGGTTCTGTATCTTCTACCCTTAATTTCATACCTTTGATCGTTTCGTCCATAATAATCCGGATTATCTAACCTTACATTAACGTCCACCCATGCCTTTACACCAGCATTAGCTTTGAATAACGCTACCAACCTATGTTTTTTACGCCTAATTCTTAATTCCTCCCATTTAGTCTCATCTCCTTTTATAGGCCCAAAATACTTGCCTCTTTTTATGAATTTTATTGCCCTCTTCTGTATTTTTTCTAATGGATCGATTTGGTTAGCTCTATACGGGTCCCAGCATGCTACTCCATATTCCATAACCGGCCGCACTAAGGCCTTGTAGGCAATTTCCCTGGATCTAGCGCTCCCCTTTTTCAATATTCTCATTACGAAATGTAATGCCTTCCACGCATTCCTAGTTGTGGAATTTACTTGTTCGTCCCATCCAGCATTACTTGCCAGGTACACTCCCAAGTATTTGCAGCTGTCCACCTGTGGAATTTGCACCCCTCCCATGTGATAGTTAACAATAATTTTGCCCTTAGTTCTACTAAAAACAATCGATTTACTTTTCTTGGCATTAATTGACATTTTGTTAGCCGCAGCCCAATTACAGATTTCATTTAAATCATCCTGAAGAGCGGTTTCATGCACTGTATTCCGAATTTTATTATAAATGATACAATCGTCTGCAAACAACCTTATCTGGCAGTTAATATTAACAGCAATGTCATTAACAAAAATGAGAAACAGTAAAGGCCCTAGTACTGAGCCTTGTGGCACACCCGAACTAACAGTTCCACTATCAGACAGCACTTTACCTACTTTAACTTTTTGCGTTCTCCCTTTCAAAAAATGTTTAACCCATAATACTACGTGTTTGTCAATTCCTGTATTAGCTAGCTTACAAATAAGTAAACTATGTGGCACTACATCAAAAGCTTTAGAAAAGTCAATTACCACTGCATCAGTTCTTCCCCCTGCATCTACCTCATCTGCCAAATCTTGAAATAATGAAGTAATTTGACTTTCGCACGAATACCCAGGTCTAAATCCATGTTGCGCTTCATTAAACCACTTTTTATTTTCTAACTCCTCTCGTATATATTCTGCAATTAAATGCAGATACGGAAAACTATCTATGAACACATAATTTGGTTTAGGGGCTTTTGGCGTATACCTTTCCTGGTCAATTGTTTTAGATACTAAAGTTAAAATTGAGTTCCTTTTTTTAAAATTTTACTAACTTTTTTTATGTAGTGTGTAAGGTGTATTTCTAGTTAAATACTGACATGTCATTTTTTGGGAAGTGTGCGCTAGAGTAAAAACGTTTATCCCGAAAGACGTTTGAGTTCTAAACACCTCATAGAGCTCGTGCCTTAGAGAGCCTGTTCGTGAATAATAAATCCAGCGCGTTGAGTAATCATCTCATTTAAATGCCTCTAACCTCAAGAATGTCTTGCGGAGTCAACCCCCTAAGGCAGCCCAAGTTACAACTCAATAACCTGGCTATGTCACCTGAATAAGGCGCTCACACATTCCTTCAACACAGTGCACTACTGCTGAAATGTCTCCTGAACACAACGAAGAATTTCACTTTTTATAGTGAATTTCACTTAACGTTGGAGGTTTTCCCTTATCCTAAAAGATGAAAGTCTGGCAACTCTTAGGTCTGTGTACCCTGTATACATTTGAATATTTCCTTCTTCGTCCCACATGACTTAACCTTGGACGATTTCGCTTATCCTAAAAGATAACTGTCTGGTAACTCTAAGCTCTATATACCTTGTACTCATTTCAACATCACTTCTTTCAGAGTCCGATATGACTTTACTTTGGAGGCTTTCCCTTAACCTAAAAGGTGAATGTCTGAAAACTCTAACCTGTAGGTACCCTGTACTCATTTGCACACCATTTAATTCATCTTCCGATAGGACTTAACGATGGAGGTTGTGTCTTATGCTGAAAGATGAATCTCTGGTAACTCTAAGCTCTATGTAACGTGTATTCATTGTAACATCAGTTCATTCATCGTCGGATGTGACTTAACTGGCATTTCCGTGGGATCTGTACACACAAACCTGCATGAAGATCCGAAATTGCTCAACTGGAGATCCTTCAAAACAACGTTCTCCACTTGCTGGATCATGTCGTTAGATCGGCTGGTGCTAGTCCCTGACTGTCTTGGATTGCTGTCACACGATGTTCTGCGTTTATTGAACTGTCGCAGCAAGGAACGTATATTAGACACATCCATGGTACCATCATCTAATGCCTCACTGAACTGTCTTGGTTTGTTGTCACACGATGTTCTGTCTTCATTGAACTGTCACAGCAAGGAACGCACGTAAGACACATCCATGGTACCATCACCACATGCCTCACTCAACTCTCCTGGTCTGTTGTCACACGATGTTCTGTCTTCATTGAACTGTCACACCAAGGAACGCACGTAAGACACATCCATGGTACCATCACCACATGCCTCACTCAACTGTCTTGGTTTGTTGTCACACAATGTTCTGTCTTCATTGAACTGTCACACCCAGGAACGTACCTTAGACATATCCATGTTGGCATCACCACATGCCTCACTCAACTGTCTTGGTTTGTTGTCACACGATGTTCTGTCTTCATTGAACTGTCACACCCAGGAACGTACATTAGACATATCCATGTTGGCATCACCACATGCCTCACTCAACTGTCTTGGTTTGTTGTCACACAATGTTCTGTCTTCATTGAACTGTCACACCCAGGAACGTACCTTAGACATATCCATGTTGGCATCACCACATGCCTCACTCAACTGTCTTGGTTTGTTCTCACACGATGTTCTGTCTTCATTGAACTGTCACACCCAGGAACGTACATTAGACATATCCATGTTACCATCACCACATGCCTCACTCAGCTGTCTTGGTTTGTTGTCACTCAATGTTCTGTCTTCATTGAACTGTCACACCCAGGAACGTACATTAGACATATCCTTGGTACCATCACCACATGCCTCACTCAACTGGTGATGAACTTCAATAGATGTCACATCATGAAAATGGAGAAAACGAATGATTAAATGCTGTTCTTGCAATGAAAACGTCGCCATTTTAAGTATCAAGAACAGTGCTAAATCTAGTCGTTGTCACTGGAATTAAATCCTTTGTAAAGTCCTACCATCTCTGTCACGCATTTACAAAACTCAACTTGTATTTCAAAACAAAGATATTCCTATTTGGTCCCAGAACTAAAAGAAAATAATAGCTTGAACGCACCTCGTATTATAAAAAAGAACAGAACGATTAGTTTTCGATTTAACTCACCATAAAGATTTCACTAAAATTCCATTTTAACTGTTAAAATTTTTGGTCCATATATAAATAATAAGGGAAAATTCTGATAAAGAAAACTTTTGGATAAGAACTAAATTTAGAATTAGAATCTGTTCATTAATTTTAGAGAGGCTACTGAGAGTGATAAAATAGAGAAAATCTTCGAAACCAAGGCAAACTTTTCAACATAAATACAATTAAAATAAGCAAATTCTATTATTGATTGGTAAATGTCTATGCAATTTCATTTGTCTTAGTTAAAGACAAAACACGGTTGTATTTGTACCGCAGACGGTAATCTGTTTGTTTACCGCCGTGCCTTTGATAAAATAGGATTACGGCTGTCATTGTCGTGGTGATGAGGTCGAGTAGTAATGTGTTTGGAGTCTTTAAATCCGCTTAACGCCGGCGCCAATAAAAAGGAGCCACCAGATTATCTGTGGCGTAACAAAGCACTGCATTTACAATACAGCTAAGTACATCGCCTGGATTTTCCAACTTTGCATTATTACATTTATTAGCCGAGCAAACCAAAACACCACGCTTGGCTAATATAGAGGTAACACTGAATAAACTCTCGTCTATATCAACAAAACAATTACTAAAACCTAACATACTACATTCACTCTTACAGAAGATATTGTTAAAAGTACTTCTGCCCACCTCGGTAGCGTAGGGATAGCGTGTCTGCCTCACGTTCAAGTGGTCCCGAGTTGGAATCTCGGTCAGGACGAGTTGCATGGATAAGCCTTTCTCCGGTTTTTCCCTTATCGTAAAAGAGGAATGTCGGGTATCTCTAAGCTGGACCCTGCGCTCATTTGAGCATCATTTCACCCAGTCCTTCATCGTCCGATTGACTTAACGTTTGAGGATATAAATTAAAAGAAAAAGGAATCTTCGGTCTATTTACTGTCTACTGTATCTACCACGTACTTAGTAACTGAGATTTTATTGGAAATTCACGTTTTAAACACCGCTGGAATCCCATCCCCCCAAAAGGAAAAATTCCAGGAGCACTTAACAATTCCATTCTTACAAAAGGGGTGCTACGTGAGAGGAAGTGGTGACGTGAGAGTATACTAAGAATGATAGATCCAAGGAGAGACAAGACCAGAGGACACGTACCCTGTAGGTATTCGTTTCCAATCACGAGAATGCGGATTTACGAAAGAAAATTCGAAAATACTCGTAGAACCTTACAACTGTGAAAAATATGAAAAATATGAAAAGGCGTTAAAACAAATGAACAAGACATTCAGGAGATTAAAAGCGTGCATGGAGTTTAAGGGCCCGTCTACAGGTAGTTCATTTTCTACCTATTATATACCAATCGATGGAGCAGGTGACCCGCATTTGGAAGGCTTGAGTTCGATACTCAGGGCTCAAATACCTGACCCATGGGTTTTTTCGGGTTTTTCCCGGGTCACTAGTTGAATGCTGTGTAGGTTAATCACATCCCCCGAATTTCCTGGCCCTCCATTTTTATCTCCATTATCATTTCATATCATCTCTCATCTTTTTTTTTCGAGTGGAGGAAAAATCCTTTTATGGATTTCCACTGTGTTGGAGGGCACAGTGAGGTATGTGGGCTTCACCTCAAAGGTACTACTCCACTAAAAAACCTCCACCGGATTGGGAAGGAGAAATGTGCTGCGGTACCGCCTTATGCACCCGCGCATTCCAGGAGATGATCATAGCTGTCTCGCAGTGCGATTCAGCAGAGTGGGTTTCTGGTGCAGGGATACAGACTTGACATGAAGCCCAGCCTGATCCACTGCCTATTGTGGGTGGTATTTGGTAGCATTCCTGGTGTTATTTGTTGGGAAGTTTAGGGTAATTTATCACGCCGTAGCGCTGTGTCTTAAGTTTAGGTGTTTCATTGTCATTGCAAGTAATACTTGCAAACATGTCAGTTGTAATCTTTTATACTTACTGCTATCTTGCTAAACCTAAATATAAATCTAGTTTGCATTATCGGCATTTGTTTTTAATGGTCAGTTGTAATTATCTGACGTCAGCATCGTTAGTTGTGTGAAAATACCGTCTCATGTTCCATGTGTCTGCTTGGTCGATATTTTGGAGAGCACACTCGGCGGGCGGCCTACCTATTCAATTGTAGGTGCGAGCCTGTGCCACTCACGGGGGACCCTCTTTCCCCGGGGCCGCCTTGGTCAATGATTGGCGCAAGGACTTGAGGGCTGTGGAAGGTGTGTGTGTGTGTGTGTGTGTGTGTGTGTGTGTGTGTGTGTGTGTGTTGGTGTACCTGTATGGGTGTGTGTTTTATCTACGTTCTCTCATCTGGTGGTCTGTTTTAGGGTAAAAGTGTCGGTGGGTGTCTCGGCGGTGCATGGCAGGAAGATGTCCTCTGAGGAAAGCTACTTCCTCCTGTAGGTCGGTTGCCAGCCTCAGCTCCTCTCTGATACTATTTCGGGATCGCCAGCTAGGAACCTTTGGGGCTCCGATCACCTGCCTTGGAATATTAAAGCTCGGTTGTTGGGCTCGTTGCCGTCCCGCAGTAGGGGAGCGTGTTCATTATCATGGCCTGTCGGGGAGGTCTCCATCCATGTAAACTGTAGTCACCCTGCCCTCTGTACTATGGTGTCTCCATGGGTCCACCGCCCTCTGCCTTCTTCACCTCATTGTTCCTCCCGGGGGTGTCCCCACATTGGAGCATAGGCAGAATCAATCCAGCATCGTGGCCTACCTACCGAAGCCCCTCCGCAATGAAATCCTAATCCTAACAACCCCACTATAATAGCTACGTCACCGAAGGGTCACCTCGTGAGAGGAAGTCGTGACGTGGGAGGATACTGTGACTTTGTGGGTTAGTGAAATTAAAAGTCCAGGCTACAAACACCAAAAAGACACTTTATTTCCGTAGAAACACACTTCGTACACATCAGTCCAGAACTACGTCACATACACAATACAACTTGCAAGGTCATTGACAAAAAACACACAGCTGTCTACGCACGCGAGGTCAATTACAGACTGACAGACTCTTAGCGGGCGGGCTTTCTTTTTTATAGGTTACTCACATTCCGGAAATTTCTTAAACAATCAAGAACAAATGCGAACTCTGGAGAAATCCGTCTCATTCTACATCCCACCCCCCGAAGTTTCGGCGAGCTTTCATCTACACACTACAATGCCCGTCTCTTTGAACTAGTCACCGGCGCCGCCTCGATCTACAATGGGCTCGCGACAATACTAAGAATGGTAGATATAAGGAGTGGAGAGAAGAGGGCATGTACCCTGGAAGTCCTCGTTTCTGATCACGAGAATGGGCGTTTACGAAAGAAAATGCCGAAACTTTCGTAGACTCTTACAAATCTGAAAAAAAAAGAAAAATTCTGAAAAAAGGGTGAAAAGAAATGAACAAGAAATTCAGGGGAAGAAAAGAGTGTACGGTAAAGGGAGGCGTTTTCGTGACATAGGCAATTTCATGATAATTTTTCGAAGGGTTATGACAGAGAAATCAGTTGATGTTAACACGCCTGCAGATAGCTGCTGAGCTCTAGGAATAAATATGTCCAGTTCAAGAGGTCCCGAGTTCGAAAGTCGGTTAGGGTGAGTTATCTGTATAAGGTTTTTTCCGGGGTTTTCCCTTATCCTGAAAGACGAATGTCCGGTAAGTCTAAGCTCCATGGAGCCCTGACGCATTGAGCATCATTTTACCCATTTCATTCATCTTCCGATATGACTAAACGTTGCAATAAATATGTGTAGTGCTTAACGCCCGTTTTTCCTACAAACGGCACCGCAGGCGGTGACACTGATAATGCATGAGATGAAGATGGAGCACAGGTGGAATGAGATGGCGGGGGAAACCGGAGGTCCCGGGGAAAACCCGCACCAACGCCGTGTTTTTTACCACAAATCTCACTTTGGCGTCGCCTGGGATCCAACCCTGGCCGCCTTGGTGAGAGCCAAGCGGTTTAACCGCTGAGCCACGGCGTGGCCACTAAATGTTGCAGGACGTAAATTAAAAAAAGGTATGTCAAGTACCAACAGTGACGAGTGACATTCCTTCGAAGATGTATCACGAAATTGCCTATGACACATAAATACCTCCCTTTACATTAAGGAGTTTAAGGGCTCGTCGACAGGTGCTTTATTTTCTACCTATTATATACAGATCGATGGATCAGGCGACGCTCATTTGGAAGGCCTGAGTTCGATACCCATGCCTGACAAACCTGATCAATAGGTTTTATCAGGGTTTCCCAGAAGACAAGGTGAATGCTGGGTGGATTGATTACATCCCTAGATCTTTCTGTCACTCCATTTCTTCTCCATTATCAATTCAAATCATCTCTCATCTGATTGTCTCTTTCAGTGTAGAAGTGCTCTGAGTGAGCCACTTCCTCCTCCGATAGCTCGGTTTCCGGGACAGCTTTGTGGGCTATTTCTTGACTACTGTGGGTGGGATAAATAACTAAATAAAAATCTCAATATCATATCCCGCCTCCTTGGTTATTAAACCGGGGCATATGTCCATTTAATACTTATTTCGAAAACTTTCCTACACTTCATATATTACTTCTAGGTCATTATTATATTTAGCTTTACATAGATAATACTAGTACACCAAAACTACAGAAGGTTATGTGAACACTACTAGGCTTACCAAGATCAGAACCTAGGGAAGTAGCTTTAGTAGAATTAGGAAATACAAGAAAACATGGAATAATATTGGAAAGAATAATAAAACGTTGGTACAGGTGTTTGGCCAAAGAAGAAGGGGAAATTATGAAATC
The DNA here is from genome assembly GCA_030765055.1 of Mantis religiosa. Taxonomy (NCBI): domain Eukaryota; kingdom Metazoa; phylum Arthropoda; class Insecta; order Mantodea; family Mantidae; genus Mantis; species Mantis religiosa. The sequence continues at coordinate 258,012,713 of CM060947.1, read as the reverse complement.
AAGCATGAGACAGCAAAAATGATTACAGAACTCAAATAGTTGGTGGGCGGAGATAGGAGGCATTTGGAAAAAATAGGAATGGGAGATATGTGGAAAATAGAGGAAAGGAATACAGCTATCTGGGTAAATTGGTAAAATACGCAATAGAAGGTATAGAAAGACAGAAAATATGGGAAAGTCTAGAAAATATGAAATTATTACAAGCAAATAAAGTAAATGGGGACGAGAAACATACTTTGATTACTGCAATAGGCAAGAGAGAGGAGGGTGAGCTTGGATGAGAACAGGAATAATATTTCTATGAGCGATAAGAGGTAGGGAAAAGAATTTGTAAATTGTGTGGTGGAAAAGAAAGCATAGAACACTGCGTAACAGAATGCGAGGAGGTAGCAATGTGGAGAAAAAAGGTTTGGGATGAAAGTGGGAGAAAGTAGAGTGGAAGATAGAAGCTATAAAAATGTTATAGAGCAGGGAGGAAAAGAGAGTAAGAAGTATTGGTGAGTTCTTAGAGAATGTGAAAGAAAAGTGGGCAAGAAATATAAATAGTATAAGTAAGAAAGATGAGGGAGAAGAAAGGGACTAATTAAGTAAAAAGGAAGCATGGAGGTAAAGAGATACCAGGCAGAGCAGAAGACCAGGATGACATGTAAGTCAAGTTAGCAACAAGTTGAAAACAAATAAATGTAAAGAATATAAGGAAGGAAGATGAGGAGGAAGAAAGGGGCTAATTAACTAACAAGGCAGCATGGAGGTTAAGAGATCCCTGGCAGAACAGAAGACCAGGGTGTCATTTAAGCCAAGGTAGCTCTAAAATTTTGGAATATGCACAAGAAATTATTCATTCATTCAATTCATTCAAATCATAAAGTTTCTTCTTTCTTACCCAAAAACATTTCTTTATTTATTCTATCCCTATACCGCCCTCACTTTAATACTGTATATCCTTTAACTATAATGAGATAATGTTTCTCTTGAAGTAGATAGAGCAATAAGTGTTTGTACAACTGTAGAGAAGGTCATGTGTATAAAACATGTGACTAGCACTTAAAGTCTACTGTATTCCCTTGTAACTACAATAAGTTAATGTTTATTTGTAAGTAGATAGAGCAATAAGTGTTTGTACAAGAGTAGTGAAAGTCGTGTATATAAAACATTTGACTATCCCTTAAAGTCTACTGTATTCCCTTATAACTATAATAAGATAATGTTTATCTTGAAGTAGATAGAGCAATAAGTGTTTGTACAAGTGTAGAGAAAGTCATGTATATAAAACATTTGACTATCACTTAAAGTCTACTGTATTACCTTGTAACTAAAATAAGATAATATTTAGCTAAAGGTAGATAGAGCAATAAGTGTTTGTACAAAAGTAGAGAAAGTCATGTATATAATACTTTTGCGTAACAGTTACAGACGACTGTATTCCCTTGTTACAAGAATAAGATATTGTTTATTTTGAAGTAGATAGAGCAATAAGAATAGATGAAGGTTTGTGGATGTATTACATCATATATTTGTCAAGCGCTTTTAGGGTCTCTCTGATTACACTTCGATGCAGAACTTTTAGGCAATACAATTTTTAAACAAATATTAAAAGGTATTGAAGGTGAGCTCCTCGTGTCACTTGAAGCTGGTGTTGAGAGTTTACTGAAGCACTATGAAGGAAGCCCATGTGTGGTAAGTAAACGTGAGGGCGTAATCAGGAGAGAGATAGTAAAGGGAAAATACGAGCCCATTATCACTCGCCTTTCTTCTCTAACGGCGCTAGAGTCTAAGAATGGCTTCTTTCTCTTCAGCTGGCGCATTATGACCCAGTGTGCTGCATATATGATTATTTCATTTTGTGCTGTTGCTGCGTGCATGATTACGTGAATAGAACGCCCTCTTGTATTCATAACTAGGTCGCGACGCACCGTCGTGCAGGAAGTTCATTCTCATCATAATGCGCTTACCTTCTAATTACGCAGTGCCAGCGTATGATCGTCAAATGTTCCGTGCGTCCTTTTCTTTAGGCTCAACCTTCTTTATCCCAGTAGGTCATATGTTGTTGGGGGTGAAGTGATGAATCCGGGTTTTTAGAGCTTACGATTTTATACGGAGGACAAGGGTTCGATCTTTGTAGCTGAACTTCCTGACACATACGTTTTTTCGGAGTAAAAAGTATCGAACAATGCTTGTAACTTGTTATAGTTTTGTGAAGTTATACGTTTTAGAACAGCTGTAAGATATTAACAGTTATTCATATTACTTGATTGTAAATAGGGTGCAACCTTTTTCAAATGCAACATTTTATTCTCATTGTTGTTTGTCCTCAGGTCTCGTAACGTACAGACCTAGCGGTTTAGCCTTAGGCCCGTTTGGGGAGGCTTGGGGTTCGATTCCGCCGCTGACCAACCTGACCCGTGGTTTTTTCGGCGGTTTTCGCGGGTCCTTAGGCGAATGCTATGTTGGTTAATTACATCACACAAATTTCCTGCGCCACCATTTCATCTCCATTATCACTTCATATCATCTCTCATCTGGTGGTCACTTTTAAGGCTAGAAGTGTCGGCGGGAGTCTGGGCGGTGCACGGCAGGATGATATGCTCTAAGGAAAACTACTTCCTCCTCCGTTAGGTCAGATGCCGTCTTGGCTCCTCTGCTGGAACCATTTCGTGACTGCCAGCCAGAGACCTTTGGGGTTCTGATTGCCTGTCTGAGACCATTAGGGCTTGGCTGCTGGGACCATATCGTGACCGCCAGTCAAGGACCTTTGGGGCTCTGATCGCCTGTCTGGGACCATTATGGTCATTTCGTGACCGCCAGCCTGAGACCTTTGAGGCTCTGATCACCTGTCAGGGACCATTAGAGCTTTGCTGCTGGGACCATTTCGTGACCGCCAGTCAGGGACCTTTGGGGCTCTGATCGCCTGTCTGGGACCATTAGGGCTTGGCTGCTAGGACCATTTCGTGACCGCCAGCCAGAGACCTTTGGGGCTCTAATCGCCTGTCTGGGACCATTAGGGCTTGGCTGCTAGGACCACTTCGTGACCGCCAGCCAGAGACCTTTGGGGCTCTGATCGCCTCTCTGAGACCATTAGGGCTTGGTTGCTAGGACCACTTCGTGACCGCCAGCCAGAGACCTTTGGGGTTCTGATTGCCTGTCTGAGACCATTAGGGCTTGGCTGCTGGGACCATTTCGGGACCGCCAGCCAGGGACCTTTTGGTTTCTGATCGCCTTTCTGGGACCATTAGGGCTTGGCTGCTGGGAACATTTCGTGACCGCTAGTCAGGGATCTTTGGGGCTCTGATCGCCTGTCTGGGACCATTAGGTCATTTCGTGACCGCCAGCCTGAGACCTTTGAGGCTCTGATCACCTGTCAGGGACCATTAGAGCTTTGCTGCTGGGACCATTTCGGGACCGCCAGCCAGGGACCTTTTGGTTTCTGATCGCCTTTCTGGGACCATTAGGGCTTGGCTGCTGGGAACATTTCGTGACCGCTAGTCAGGGACCTTTTGGTTTCTGATCGCCTTTCTGGGACCATTAGGGCTTGGCTGCTGGGAACATTTCGTGACCGCCAGCCTGAGACCTTTGAGGCTCTGATCACCTGTCAGGGACCATTAGAGCTATGCTGCTGGGACCATTTCTGGACCGCCAGCCAGGGACCTTTTGGTTTCTGATCGCCTTTCTGGGACCATTAGGGCTTGGCTGCTGGGAACATTTCGTGACCGCCAGCCTGAGACCTTTGAGGCTCTGATCACCTGTCAGGGACCATTAGAGCTTTGCTGCTGGGACCATTTCTGGACCGCCAGCCAGGGACCTTTTGGTTTCTGATCGCCTTTCTGGGACCATTAGGGCTTGGCTGCTGGGAACATTTCATGACCGCCAGTCAGGGACCTTTGGGGCTCTGATCGCCTGTCTGGGACCATTAGGGCCTGGCTGCTGGGACCATTTCGGGACCGCCAGCCAGGGACCTTTTGGTTTCTGACCGCCTTTCTGGGACCATTAGAGCTTGGCTGCTAGGACCATTTCATGACCGCCAGCCAGAGACCTTTCGGGCTCTGATCGCCTGTCTGGGACCATTAGGGCTTGGCTGCTAGGACCATTACGTGACCGCCAGCCAGGGACCTTTTGGTTTCTGATCGCCTTTCTGGGACCATTAGAACTTTGATGCTGGGACCATTTCGGGACCGCCAGTCAGGGACCTTTGGGGTTCTGATCGCCTGTCTGGGACCATTAGGGCTTGGCTGCTAGGACCATTTCGTGACCGCCAGCCAGGGACCTTTTGGTTTCTGATCGCCTTTCTGGGACCATTAGAGCTTTGCTGCTGGGACCATTTCGGGACCGCCAGTCAGGGACCTTTGGGGCTCTGATCGCCTGTCTGGGACCATTAGAGCTTTGCTGCTAGGACCATTTCGGGACCGCCAGCCAGGGACCTTTTGGTTTCTGATCGCCTGTCAGGGACCATTAGAGCTTTGCTGCTGGGACCATTTCGGGACCACCAGCCAGGGACCTTTTGGTTTCTGATCGTCTGTCTGGGAGCATTAGAGCTTTGCTTCTGGGACCATTTCGGGACCGCCAGCCAGGGACCTTTGGGGCTCTGATCGCCTGTCTGGGACCATTAGAGCTTTGCTGCTAGGACCATTTCGTGACTGCCAGCCAGAGACCTTTGGGGCTCTGATCACCTGTCAGGGACCATTAGAGCTTTGCTGCTGGGACCATTTCGCGACCGCCAGCCAGGGACCTTTGGGGCTCTGATCGCCTGTCTGGGACCATTAGAGCTTTGCTGCTAGGACCATTTCGTGACTGCCAGCCAGAGACCTTTGGGGCTCTGATCGCCTGTCAGGGACCATTAGAGCTTTGCTGCTGGGACCATTTCGGGACCGCCAGCCAGGGACCTTTTGGTTTCTGATCGCCTTTCTGGGACCATTAGGGCTTGGCTGCTGGGAACATTTCGTGCCGCCAGTCAGGGAACTTTGGGGCTCTGATCGCCTGTCTGGGACCATTAGGGCTTGGCTGCTAGGACCATTTCGTGACTGCCAGCCAGAGACCTTTGGGGCTCTGATCGCCTCTCTGGGTCCATTAGGGCTTGGCTGCTAGGAACATTTCGTGACCGCCAGTCAGGGACCTTTGGGGCTCTGATCGCCTGTCTGGGACCATTAGGGCTTGGCTGCTAGGACCATTTCGTGACTGCCAGCCAGAGACCTTTGGGGCTCTGATCGCCTGTCTGGGACCATTAGGGCTTGGCTGCTAGGAACATTTCGTGACCGCCAGTCAGGGACCTTTGGGGCTCTGATCGCCTGTCTGGGACCATTAGGGCTTGGCTGCTAGGAACATTTCGTGACCGCCAGTCAGGGACCTTTGGGGCTCTGATCGCCTGTCTGGGACCATTAGGGCCTGGCTGCTAGGAACATTTCGTGACCGCCAGTCAGGGACCTTTGGGGCTCTGATCGCCTGTCTGGGACCATTAGGGCTTGGCTGCTAGGAACATTTCGTGACCGCCAGTCAGGGACCTTTGGGGCTCTGATCGCCTGTCTGGGACCATTAGGGCTTGGCTGCTGGGACCATTTCGTGACTGCCAGCCAGAGACCTTTGGGGCTCTGATCGCCTGTCTGGGACCATTAGGGCTTGGCTGCTAGGAACATTTCGTGACCGCCAGTCAGGGACCTTTGGGGCTCTGATCGCCTGTCTGGGACCATTAGGGTTTGGCTGCTAGGAACATTACGTGACCGCCAGTCAGGGACCTTTGGGGCTCTGATCGCCTGTCTGGGACCATTAGGGCTTGGCTGCTAGGAACATTTCGTGACTGCCAGCCAGAGACCTTTGGGGCTCTGATCGCCTGTCTGGGACCATTAGGGCTTGGCTGCTAGGACCATTTCGTGACCGCCAGCCAGGGACCTTTTGGTTTCTGATCGCCTCTCTGAGACCATTAGGGCTTGGCTGCTAGGAACATTTCGTGACCGCCAGTCAGGGATCTTTGGGGCTCTGATCGCCTGTCTGGGACCATTAGGGCTTGGCTGCTGGGAACATTTCGTGACCGCCAGTCAGGGACCTTTGGGGCTCTGATCGCCTGACTGGGACCATTAGGGCTTGGCTGCTAGGAACATTTCGTGACCGCCAGTCAGGGACCTTTGGGGCTCTGATCGCCTGTCTGGGACCATTAGAGCTTGGCTGCTAGGAACATTTCGTGACCGCCAGTCAGGGACCTTTGGGGCTCTGATCGCCTGTCTGGGACCATTAGGGCGTGGCTGCTAGGAACATTTCGTGACCGCCAGTCAGGGACCTTTGGGGCTCTGATCGCCTGTCTGGGACCATTAGGGCTTGGCTGCTAGGAAAATTTCGTGACCGCCAGTCAGGGACCTTTGGGGCTCTGATCGCCTGTCTGGGACCATTAGGGCTTGGCTGCTGGGACCATTTCGTGACTGCCAGCCAGAGACCTTTGGGGCTCTGATCGCCTGTCTGGGACCATTAGGGCTTGGCTGCTAGGACCATTTCGTGACCGCCAGCCAGGGACCTTTTGGTTTCTGATCGCCTTTCTGGGACCATTAGAGCTTTGCTGCTGGGACCATTTCGGGACCGCCAGTCAGGGACCTTTGGGGCTCTGATCGCCTGTCTGGGACCATTAGAGCTTTGCTGCTAGGACCATTTCGGGACCGCCAGCCAGGGACCTTTTGGTTTCTGATCGCCTGTCAGGGACCATTAGAGCTTTGCTGCTGGGACCATTTCGGGACCACCAGCCAGGGACCTTTTGGTTTCTGATCGTCTGTCTGGGACCATTAGAGCTTTGCTTCTGGGACCATTTCGGGACCGCCAGCCAGGGACCTTTGGGGCTCTGATCGCCTGTCTGGGACCATTAGAGCTTTGCTGCTAGGACCATTTCGTGACTGCCAGCCAGAGACCTTTGGGGCTCTGATCACCTGTCAGGGACCATTAGAGCTTTGCTGCTGGGACCATTTCGGGACCGCCAGCCAGGGACCTTTGGGGCTCTGATCGCCTGTCTGGGACCATTAGAGCTTTGCTGCTAGGACCATTTCGTGACTGCCAGCCAGAGACCTTTGGGGCTCTGATCGCCTGTCAGGGACCATTAGAGCTTTGCTGCTGGGACCATTTCGGGACCGCCAGCCAGGGACCTTTTGGTTTCTGATCGCCTTTCTGGGACCATTAGGGCTTGGCTGCTGGGAACATTTCGTGCCGCCAGTCAGGGACCTTTGGGGCTCTGATCGCCTGTCTGGGACCATTAGGGCTTGGCTGCTAGGACCATTTCGTGACTGCCAGCCAGAGACCTTTGGGGCTCTGATCGCCTCTCTGGGTCCATTAGGGCTTGGCTGCTAGGAACATTTCGTGACTGCCAGCCAGAGACCTTTGGGGCTCTGATCGCCTGTCTGGGACCATTAGGGCTTGGCTGCTAGGAACATTTCGTGACCGCCAGTCAGGGACCTTTGGGGCTCTGATCGCCTGTCTGGGACCATTAGGGCTTGGCTGCTAGGACCATTTCGTGACTGCCAGCCAGAGACCTTTGGGGCTCTGATCGCCTGTCTGGGACCATTAGGGCTTGGCTGCTAGGAACATTTCGTGAATGCCAGTCAGGGACCTTTGGGGCTCTGATCGCCTGTCTGGGACCATTAGAGCTTGGCTGCTAGGAACATTTCGTGACCGCCAGTCAGGGACCTTTGCGGCTCTGATCGCCTGTCTGGGACCATTAGGGCTTGGCTGCTAGGAACATTTCGTGACCGCCAGTCAGGGACCTTTGGGGCTCTGATCGCCTGTCTGGGACCATTAGGGCCTGGCTGCTAGGAACATTTCGTGACCGCCAGTCAGGGACCTTTGGGGCTCTGATCGCCTGTCTGGGACCATTAGGGCTTTTCTGCTAGGAACATTTCGTGACCGCCAGTCAGGGACCTTTGGGGCTCTGATCGCCTGTCTGGGACCATTAGGGCATGGCTGCTGGGACCATTTCCTGACTGCCAGCCAGAGACCTTTGGGGCTCTGATCGCCTGTCTGGGACCATTAGGGCTTGGCTGCTAGGAACATTTCGTGACCGCCAGTCAGGGACCTTTGGGGCTCTGATCGCCTGTCTGGGACCATTAGGGTTTGGCTGCTAGGAACATTACGTGACCGCCAGTCAGGGAACTTTGGGGCTCTGATCGCCTGTCTGGGACCATTAGGGCTTGGCTGCTAGGAACATTTCGTGACTGCCAGCCAGAGACCTTTGGGGCTCTGATCGCCTGTCTGGGACCATTAGGGCTTGGCTGCTAGGACCATTTCGTGACCGCCAGCCAGGGACCTTTTGGTTTCTGATCGCCTCTCTGAGACCATTAGGGCTTGGCTGCTAGGAACATTTCGTGACCGCCAGTCAGGGACCTTTGGGGCTCTGATCGCCTGTCTGGGACCATTAGGGCTTGGCTGCTGGGAACATTTCGTGACCGCCAGTCAGGGACCTTTGGGGCTCTGATCGCCTGTCTGGGACCATTAGGGCTTGGCTGCTAGGAACATTTCGTGACCGCCAGTCAGGGACCTTTGGGGCTCTGATCGCCTGTCTGGGACCATTAGAGCTTGGCTGCTAGGAACATTTCGTGACCGCCAGTCAGGGACCTTTGGGGCTCTGATCGCCTGTCTGGGACCATTAGGGCCTGGCTGCTAGGAACATTTCGTGACCTCCAGTCAGGGACCTTTGGGGCTCTGATCGCCTGTCTGGGACCATTAGGGCTTGGCTGCTAGGAACATTTCGTGACCGCCAGTCAGGGACCTTTGGGGCTCTGATCGCCTGTCTGGGACCATTAGGGCTTGGCTGCTGGGACCATTTCGTGACTGCCAGCCAGAGACCTTTGGGGCTCTGATCGCCTGTCTGGGACCATTATGGCTTGGCTGCTAGGAACATTTCGTGACCGCCAGTCAGGGACCTTTGGGGCTCTGATCGCCTGTCTGGGACCATTAGGGCTTGGCTGCTAGGAACATTTCGTGACCGCCAGTCAGGGACCTTTGGGGCTCTGATCGCCTGTCTGGGACCATTAGGGCTTGGCTGCTAGGAACATTTCGTGACCGCCAGTCAGGGACCTTTGGGGCTCTGATCGCCTGTCTGGGACCATTAGGGCTTGGCTGCTGGGACCATTTCGTGACTGCCAGCCAGAGACCTTTGGGGCTCTGATCGCCTGTCTGGGACCATTAGGGCTTGGCTGCTAGGACCATTTCGTGACCGCCAGCCAGGGACCTTTTGGTTTCTGATCGCCTCTCTGAGACCATTAGGGCTTGGCTGCTAGGAACATTTCGTGACCGCCAGTCAGGGACCTTTGGGGCTCTGATCGCCTGTCTGGGACCATTAGGGCTTGGCTGCTGGGAACATTTCGTGACCGCCAGTCAGGGACCTTTGGGGCTCTGATCGCCTGTCTGGGACCATTAGGGCTTGGCTGCCAGGAACATTTCGTGAAGGCCAGTCAGGGACCTTTGGGGCTCTGATCGCCTGTCTGGGACCATTAGAGCTTGGCTGCTAGGAACATTTCGTGACCGCCAGTCAGGGACCTTTGGGGCTCTGATCGCCTGTCTGGGACCATTAGGGCCTGGCTGCTAGGAACATTTCGTGACCGCCAGTCAGGGACCTTTGGGGCTCTGATCGCCTGTCTGGGACCATTAGGGCTTGGCTGCTAGGAACATTTCGTGACCGCCAGTCAGGGACCTTTGGGGCTCTGATCGCCTGTCTGGGACCTTTAGGGCTTGGCTGCTGGGACCATTTCGTGACTGCCAGCCAGAGACCTTTGGGGCTCTGATCGCCTGTCTGGGACCATTAGGGCTTGGCTGCTAGGAACATTTCGTGACCGCCAGTCAGGGACCTTTGGGGCTCTGATCGCCTGTCTGGGACCATTAGGGCTTGGCTGCTAGGAACATTTCGTGACCGCCAGTCAGGGACTTTTGGGGCTCTGATCGCCTGTCTGGGACCATTAGGGCTTGGCTGCTAGGAACATTTCGTGACCGCCAGCCAGAGACCTTTGGGGCTCTGATCGCCTGTCTGGGACCATTAGGGCTTGGCTGCAAGGAACATTTCGTGACCGCCAGTCAGGGACCTTTGGGGCTCTGATCGCCTGTCTGGGACCATTAGGGCTTGGCTGCTAGGAACATTTCGTGACCGCCAGTCAGGGACCTTTGGGGCTCTGATTGCCTGTCTGGGACCATTAGGGCTTGGCTGCTGGGACCATTTCGTGACTGCCAGCCAGAGACCTTTGGGGCTCTGATCGCCTGTCTGGGACCATTAGGGCTTGGCTGCTAGGACCATTTCGTGACCGCCAGCCAGGGACCTTTTGGTTTCTGATCGCCTCTCTGAGACCATTAGGGCTTGGCTGCTAGGAACATTTCGTGACCGCCAGTCAGGGACCTTTGGGGCTCTGATCGCCTGTCTGGGACCATTAGGGCTTGGCTGCTAGGAACATTTCGTTACCGACAGTCAGGGACCTTTGGGGCTCTGATCTACTGTCTGGGACCATTAGGGCTTGGCTGCTAGGACCATTTTGTGACCGCCAGCCAGAGACCTTTGGGGCTCTGATCGCCTGTCTGGGACCATTAGGGCTTGGCTGCTAGGAACATTTCGTGACCGCCAGCCAGAGACCTTTGGGGCTCTGATCGCCTGTCTGGGACCATTAGGGCTTGGCTGTTAGGACCATTTCGTGACCGCCAGTCAGGAACCTTTGGGGCTCTGATCACCTGTCAGGGACCATTAGAGCTTTGCTGCTGGGACCATTTCGGGACCGCCAGCCAGGGACCTTTTGGTTTCTGATCGCCTGTCTGGGACCATTACAGCTTTGCTGCTGGGAACATTTCGTGACCGCCAGCCAGAGACCTTTGGGGCTCTGATCGCCTGTCTGGGACCATTAGGGCTTGGCTGCTAGGACCACTTCGTGACCGCCAGCCAGAGACCTTTGGGGCTCTGATCGCCTGTCTGGGACCATTAGGGCTTGGCTGCTAGGACCACTTCGTGACCGCCAGCCAGAGACCTTTGGGGCTCTGATCGCCTGTCTGGGACCATTAGGGCTTGGCTGCTAGGACCATTTCGTGACTGCCAGCCAGAGACCTTTGGGGCTCTGATCGCCTGTCTGGGACCATTAGGGCTTGGCTGCTAGGAACATTTCGTGACCGCCAGTCAGGGACCTTTGGGGCTCTGATCGCCTGTCTGGGACCATTAGGGCTTGGCTGCTAGGACAATTTCGTGACCACCAGCCAGAGACCTTTGGGGCTCTGATCGCCTCTCTTAGACCATTAGGGCTTGGCTGCTAGGGCCATTTCGTGACCGCCAGCCAGAGACCTTTGGGGCTCTGATCGCCTCTCTTAGACCATTAGGGCTTGGCTGCTAGGGCCATTTCGTGGCCGCCAGCCAGAGACCTTTGGGGCTCTGATCGCCTGTCTGGGACCATTAGGGCTTGGCTGCTAGGACCACTTCGTGACCGCCAGCCAGAGACCTTTGGGGCTCTGATCGCCTGTCTGGGACCATTAGGGCTTGGCTGCTAGGACCATTTCGTGACTGCCAGCCAGAGACCTTTGGGGCTCTGATCACCTGTCAGGGACCATTAGAGCTTTGCTGCTGGGACCATTTCGTGACCGCCAGTCAGGGACCTTTGGGGCTCTGATCGCCTGTCTGGGACCATTAGGGCTTGGCTGCTGGGAACATTTCGTGACCGCTAGTCAGGGACCTTTGGGGCTCTGATCGCCTGTCTGGGACCATTAGGTCATTTCGTGACCGCCAGCCTGAGACCTTTGAGGCTCTGATCACCTGTCAGGGACCATTAGAGCTTTGCTGCTGGGACCATTTCGGGACCGCCAGCCAGGGACCTTTTGGTTTCTGATCGCCTTTCTGGGACCATTAGGGCTTGGCTGCTGGGAACATTTCGTGACCGCCAGCCAGAGACCTTTGGGGCTCTGATCGCCTCTCTGAGGCCATTAGGGCTTGGTTGCTAGGGCCATTTCGTGACCACCAGCAAGAGACCTTTGGGGCTCTGATCGCCTGTCTGGGACCATTAGGTCATGGCTCCTAGAGCCGTTTCGGGACCGCCAGCCAGGGAACTTTTGGGCTCTGATCGCCTGTCTGGGACCATTAAGTCTTGGCTGCTGGGTTCGTTGCCGTCACGCTGTAGGGAGCGTCTCCGTTGTCCTGGCCTGTCGGGGTAAGTCCGTAACCAAGTAAACTTTAGGGATCCTGCCCTCTGTACTGTCATGACTCCTTGGGTCGGCCATGAGGCAGTACAAGTGGGTGTCACCAGAGTCTTCGCATAAAAAACCAGGGGCTGGTACATCGTGGGATAATAAGGCTCCGTGAACGATTTCTCAAGGCCTCAGAATCTAATGGTCTATACTTTGAAAATTAGTTATTTGCCTGTGAGGACAGAATTAAAATAATTGTATTTCTTAAAAGCGGACATTACATGTTTATTTAAAGACTAGTTCGGGTTGCGGATTCTCATTAAAACTTGGTGTTGTGTTATTGGAGTATAGTTTATTTTTTGAGCTATTTTAGCAGTCAGGGATATGGAGGCTCCTTTATGCGAAGGCTGTTCAACTAAACATGAACATTAGTTTTAAGGTCAAAATTTTTCGCACTAAAATTCAATCTTATTATATTCTGTTAGCTTAATGTGAAAGAAACACGCCGTAGTAGTGTCATTGTTGGTACTCCTCCACCTGTGAGAACCAGGCAAGTTCAGACATGTTCAGTATCGCCTAAAGCTGCAATGGAAGTAACACGCGAGGAACAATATGCGGCTTTGAAATTGTGCTTTCGTCTCAACAAATCTTCAGTTGAGGCCTATACAATGTTACAGGAGGCTCATGGAGAGTCTGTTCTTCCCTACAGCACTGCTCGAAGGTGGTTTAAAATATTTAAAGAGGGGAGACAATCAATTTCAAAGGAAGGTGGAACCGGTGCTCCAGTTACTGCTCTTACGGAAGAGAACATCTACACTGCTGCTGTCATTGTGAGAGAAGATCGACGAATTTCCTTATGATCACTTTCTGAAATACTGAACGTTTCATCGGATGCCACCCACACGTTGGTGACAGAAGCATTACACATGAGACGTGTTTGTGTGTGATGGGTTCCAAGATTGTTGATTCCCAAACAAAAGGACATTCGCATGCAAGTCTGCATGAAGTTAAAGTTGATGTTGGAGGAAGATCTGAAGCTTCTTTTAAACGTAATCACTGCTGATGAAACTTTCCTACATTATTTTGATCCTGAGTGCAAAGAAAAAGTCTCAGTGTGGAAATCTCCTTCATCACCAACACCCAAAAAAGCAAAAGTGGTTGCTTCTGCTGGGAAAGTTATGGTCATCTCATTCTTTGATATTCATGGAATGGTTTATCAACATGTTGTACCTGCACACACATCAGTAACTGGACAATACTACAGGGATGTGCTTAAAACATTGCAGGTCCATATCAGGCGCAAAAGTCCACATTTCCGTGAAGCAGGCTGGATGCTGCACCACGATAGTGCGCGGCCTCATATTGCCAATGTTATTGCTGAGTATCTTGCAAAAATCAACGTGAACTACATCCCTCACCCGGCCTACAGTACGGATTTAGCCCCATGTGACCTTTTTCTATTCCCTAACTTGGAGAAACGCCTTCGTGGAAGGCACTGTCCATCATCAAAAGCAGTGGCGAAGGCTGCGGATGCTCTTTTGAAGGATCTCTCATAAAATTGTTTCCAGCATGTCTTTGAAGACTGGCAGAAACTCTGGGACAAGTTCATCACATTCAGGGGAGACTATTTCGAGAAGGACTATCAAAATTATGAGGATGAGTAAAGGTACGTTGTCAAAAAAATTGTGATTATTCTTTATTGAACAGCCATTGTAAAATATCTGTTTTAAATACCGAGATTTCAGTTAATTGATGGAAATTAATCATTTCTCCACACTAGCCGTACACAGGCTAAGATCTTTGATGGATAGAGTCAACATGAAAAATTCAATGCCATGGCCGGGATTTGAACCACGGATCTCCTGGTTTCCGTCCAGTCGCTCTTAACCTTTGAGCTACCATGGCCAACGTGCCTTCCTGACATTAAATTCTCCATCTGACTCATATATTTCTCCGGTAGACCACTAGGGGTTCATGTTGACTCTATCCATCAAAGATCTTAGCCTGTGTACGGCTAGTGTGGAGAAATGATTAATTTCCATCAATTAACTAAAATAATAAGAGTTAAATGATGAAGCCTGGTACTCAAGTACTTACAATAGTAAACGGTTATCTCGGATGCGAGAACCCCTAGTGGTCTACCGGGGATATATATGAGTCAGATGGAGAATTTAATGTCAGGAAGGCACGTTGGCCATTGCAGCTCAAAGGTTAAGAGCGACTGGACGGAAACCAGGAGATCCGTGGTTCAAATCCCGGCCATGGCATTGAATTTTTCATGTTGACTCTATCCATCAACGAGATTTCAGATTGTGACTTGTCCAATTCATTTTTAAATGTAATGAAACCTTTTTGTACGTACTATTAGAGAAGTAATGCAAAAATTAAAAAGTTTAGTTTTGTGTAGCGTGTAGCTTCTTTCTTGTTTTGGCGAGCGGGTAATTTGCACAGTTATTAAACACTTATCTCGGCCAGTATATTTTTCGCGAGCCGGAAATGCATTTCCACTTGAGAGACAACGAACGAGCTTCAATTGTTTTCGCTTGGCTGGTCGCTGCTATATCTAAGATGCAACAAGTTTGGAGCGTATCCAACACAGTTATGTGGTTCGCTTCCATTTGACTATGAAAATGTGGTAACTCATCAAACCGTGCACAGGCATTTTAAATATTAATGGTTTAATAACAAGCGGAATGTTTGTATGAATCGAACCAACCGTTAAATATTACAACAGCTATCAATAAACACAACACTTGGCCCCAATATTTAGACGACATGCATATAAAACGTTGCAAACATAAAACTCCAAACAATTAATTCAAGTTATGATAAAGTTTTCCGAAGACTACTGTAGGAACGCTTGTATCCTTAGAAGCTAATTAAAATATATGAAAGGTGCTTCTATGGATAACACCATAAAACAATTCTGATTTTCTACATTTATATAATTTTCTGTGCCCGCGTTCATTTTATACATACTGCCAAGGAACTACCGGGAATTGAACATATAAAACCTCGTATAAAATGGGATTCGAAATTACTGCTTTCACTAAGTTGGTACTTTCCTCTATACTCACATAAAGTCTGACTGTCATTTGTCATCTTGTTTGTTTACTCTTCGGGATATAAGATCGGTACTTAGGGAAGTAGCTTTAGTATAATTGGAAAGCCAAGAAGAGATGGAATAATAATTAAAAGAATAATAAAACTTTGATATAGGTGTTCGACCAAAGAAGAAGGGAAACTTAAGCAAGAGACAGCAAAAACTTGGCGCACTCAAATAGTTGATGGGAAAAAAAGTTGGTATGGAAAAAATAGGAATGCGAGATATATAGAGATCAGAGGAAATGAATATTAGCGATGTGGCTAAACTGGCAAAATACAGAATAGAATATATCGAAAGACAGCAAATACAGGGAAGTGTAGAAAATATGTAATCACTACAAATGTACAAGCAAATAAAAAGAAACTGGGGACGAGAAGCATATATATGTAGATTACTGCAATAGACAAGAGAAAGAAGGGTTAGCTTGGACGAGAACAGAAATAATACTTCTAAGAGGGATAAGAAGTAGGGAAAAGGGAATTTGTGAATTGTGTCGGGGAAAAGAAAGACACAACACTGTGTAACAGAAGGCGAGGAGGTTGCAATGTGGATAAAAAGGGTTCCAGGAGGAAAAATGGGAGAAAGTAATGAAGTGGATAGTAACTATAAAAGGGTTAACGGGCAGGGAGGAAAAGAAGGTAAGAAGTATTGGTGAGTTCTGGCAGAAAGTAAAAGAAAAATGGGCCAGAAATTTAAAGAATATTACAGAGGAGTTTGAGGGGGAAGAATGGGACTAATTAAGTACCAAGGACACATGGAGGTTAAGAATCACGTGGCAGAGCAGAAGACCAGGGTGTCACGTAAGTTGAGGTAGCAACAAGGTAAAGACAAATATATGTAAAGAATATAAGAAAGGGAGATAAATGCGAAGAAAGTGGTTAATTAAGTAACAGAGAGCATTGAGGTTAAGAGCTATCTAATAAAGCAGAAGACCAGTGTTTCATGTAATCCAAGGTAGCAACAAGGTAAAGACAAATAAATGTAAAGAATATAAGAAAGGAAGATGAGGGGGAAGAAAGGGGCTAATTAAGTAACAAGAAGGCATGGAGGTCAAGAGCTACCTGACAGAGCAGAAGACCAGGGTGTCATGTAAGCCAAGGTAGCAACAAGGTAAAGACAAATAAATGTAAAGGATATAAGAAAGGAGGATGAGACGGGAAGAATAGGACTAAATAAGTAACAAGGAGACATGGAGATTAAGAGCTACCTGACAGAGCAGAAAACCAGGGTATCATGTAAGCCAAGGTAGCGAAAAGGTAAAGACAAATTAATGTAAAGAATATAAGAAAGGTAGATGAGGAAGAAGAAATGGGCTAATTAAGTGACAAGGAGACATGGAGATTAAGAGCTACCTGACAGAGCAGAAGATCAGGGTATCATGTAAGCCAAGGTAGCAACAAGGTAAAGACAAATAAATGTGAAGAATATAAGAATGGAAGATGAGGGGGAAGAAAAGGACTAGTTAAGTAACAAGGAGGTATGGAGTTTAAGAGACACCTGGTAGAGCAGAAGAGGAGGGTGTCATGTAAGCCAAGCTAGCAACAAGGAAAGGACAAATAAATGTAAAGAATATAAGAAAGGGAGATGAGTGGGAAGAATGGGACTAATTAAGTAACAAGGAGTTATGGAGGTTAAGAGCTACCTGACAGAGCAGAAGACCAGGGTGTCATTTAAACCAAGGTAGCTACAAGGTAAAGACAGATAAATGTAGCCTAAATTTGTAAATTGTAAAATTTTGGAATACGCACAATGAATATATCATATCATATCATCACTCTTCGGAATATAGAAGAAAGATGTACCAACTTACTGACAACAATAATTTCAAATATCCTCTTTTTTGAGATTTTATATGATCAATTCCCAGTACTTTCTTGACAGACCTACTATCTGCATATTATACTTACCATTGCTTGTACATTTCACGATAATATTCACGAATTTGTTAAAAAGAATCTGATATAAATTTAAAGTGCACTAATTTAGCTGCAAACCGATAGAGGAAGCCGATTATTTGCTCTACATTCAAAAGCACTTCCTCTAATCTTGTGCATAATCTATTGGTATAGGTACTTCTTCCTCTATTCCTCTATATACTTGAAGATAAACATTATCTTATTGTAGTTATAAGGGAGTACAGTAGACTTTAAGTGATTGTCAAATGTTTTATAAGTAGTTGTCTATGTAACGTCTATGTAATTACGTTGTGTTTGCATGTCCAAGATATAACAATTAAGAATTAAATCGCTCTTTTAGATTTTTAAGTTAAATGTATTTACGTTTTCATTTGAAGTTGACATGTCTTTGAGTGCAGACCGGGCCTTTAAATTCATTCAAGTAGCTACAAAGTACTTCTGATAAATTCCTTGTTTATTTCAAAACAGCGCTATGTTCAGGACAGTTTAAACAATACAATACTGCAGATAAGATGACCTAGTAAAGCCAACTACATAGCACAGGAACAAGGTATTAGAGTTTTGGAATGCTATTGTTCAGTGGCGTACTGTTTTGTGAGCTCACGATGCAGAAAATTACAAAGCACTTGTTATTTGGTTATTTAATTTTTACGTGTGTTATTTATGCTTTAGCGGTTGCCCTGACTACGAAGATTTATTCAAAGTTTTAATTTGTTGCTCATCACTTATTTTGGAATGACTCTCTGTCCATTACAAATAATTAGATTTTACCAGAAAATAGATACAACATATATAAACATAATCTATCACAATGGAAATAAAACAAAAAAACTCCATCAAAAAGAACTATTTTTTTCAGTTTTACCAAAACTGTGCTACATATAGAGGCCTTCTGAAATATTCGATTCAATTGAAAACATACTAAAACTTCATTAAAGTATATATATTTAACAACTGATACAAATAGTAAGGAATACATTAGAAATTGGCGGTGTCATGTTGTTCACAGATTTTTACGGAAAAAACATAGTTATCCTTTACTAAAATTGGAATATTGTCAAATATTTTGGGGGAACTTCAATTTTCTCCCTTATTAAACGTAACAAAAAGGCATTAGGCTTTCGTAAGAAAGGGTTCACATCCTCATATAAACGACAGTGGTTGGAGAATTTCATGTGCATGCACCACCACAGAACACTTTGAATGTTTTGCAACATAAGTACCAGAAAACAGATAAAGACGAATGCAGGTACTCAAGTGCGATGTTCTCCTGAAAGATTTGTTTCGCCTTCTTGGTAAAATTGCATTTGACATACATAGGTGGTCTGAAAAGTTTCCGACCTAATAAAGATATGACAATTTTTCAGAATTTCTATACTTTTTTTTCAACAAAGTCTCCTTGCTAATTAAACACACATCTTCCAGCGATGCTCCCATCTCTGTAACACGTCCAAATAGTACTCGGCGTTTTTCAACATAATCTCCTTTTAACTCTACATACTTCTCCCAACGATGCTCCCATCTCTGTAACACGTCCAAATAGTACTCGGCGTTTTTCAACATAGTCTCCTTGTAACTCTACACACTTCTCCCAGCGATGCTCCCATTTCTGTAACACGTCCAAATAGTACTCGGCGTTTTTCAACATAGTCTCCTTGTAACTCTACACACTTCTCCCAGCGATGCTCCCATTTCTGTAACACGTCCAAATAGTACTCGGCGTTTTTCAACATAGTCTCCTTGTAAATCTACATACTTCTCCCAGCGATGCTCCCATCTCTGTAACACGTCCAAATAGTACTCGGCGTTTTTCAACATAGTCTCCTTTTAACTCTACACACTTCTCCCAGCGATGCTCCCATCTCTGTAACACGTCCAAATATTACTCGGCGTTTTTCAACATAGTCTCCTTTTAACTCTACACACTTCTCCCAGCGATGCTCCCATCTCTGTAACACGTCCAAATAGTACTCGGCGTTTTTCAACATAGTCTCCTTTTAACTCTACACACTTCTCCCAGCGATGTTCCCATCTCTATAACACGTCCAAGTGTACTCGGCGTTTTTCAACATAGTCTCCTTTTAACTCTACATACTTCTCCCAGCGATGCTCCCATCTCTGTAACCCGTCCAAATAGTACTCGGCGTTTTTCAACATAGTCTCCTTGTAACTCTACATACTTCTCCCAACGATGCTCCCATCTCTGTAACACGTCCAAATAGTACTCGGCGTTTTTCAACATAGTCTCCTTGTAACTCTACACACTTCTCCCAGCGATGCTCCCATTTCTGTAACACGTCCAAATAGTACTCGGCGTTTTTCAACATAGTCTCCTTGTAACTCTACACACTTCTCCCAGCGATGCTCCCATTTCTGTAACACGTCCAAATAGTACTCGGCGTTTTTCAACATAGTCTCCTTGTAAATATACATACTTCTCCCAGCGATGCTCCCATCTCTGTAACACGTCCAAATAGTACTCGGCGTTTTTCAACATAGTCTCCTTTTAACTCTACACACTTCTCCCAGCGATGCTCCCATCTCTGTAACACGTCCAAATATTACTCGGCGTTTTTCAACATAGTCTCCTTTTAACTCTACACACTTCTCCCAGCGATGCTCCCATCTCTGTAACACGTCCAAATAGTACTCGGCGTTTTTCAACATAGCCTCCTTTGAACTCTACACACTTCTCCCAGCGATGTTCCCATCTCTATAACACGTCCAAGTGTACTCGGCGTTTTTCAACATAGTCTCCTTTTAACTCTACATACTTCTCCCAGCGATGCTCCCATCTCTGTAACCCGTCCAAATAGTACTCGGCGTTTTTCAACATAGTCTCCTTGTAACTCTACACACTTCTCCCAGCGATGCTCCCATCTCTGTAACACGTCCAAATAGTACTCGGCGTTTTTCAACATAGTCTCCTTGTAACTCTACACACTTCTCCCAGCGACGCTCTCATCTCTGTAACCCGTCCAAACAGTACTCGGCGTTTTCCAACACAGTCTCCTTTTAACTCTACAAACTTCTCCCAGCGATGCTCCCATCTCTGTAACACGTCCAAATAGTACTCGGCGTTTTTCAACATAGTCTCCTTTTAACTCTACATACTTCTCCCAGCGATGCTCCCATCTCTGTAACCCGTCCAAACAGTACTCGGCGTTTTTCAACATAGTCTCTCTGTAACTCTACACACTTCTCCCAGCGATGCTCCCATCTCTGTAACCCGTCCAAATAGTACTCGGCGTTTTTCAACATAGTCTCCTTGTAACTGTACACACTTCTCCCAGCGATGTTCTCATCTCTGTAACACGTCCAAATAGTACTCGGCGTTTTTCAAACCGTAATTCATGGATTTTCGCCATTGCAACCGCTGAGGTGTGAAACGGTGCCTTATATTGGTGAAACAAGTTTTCCTTTTTTCTGCAAATGTGGCTGTTTATCCGCAAGTTCTGCCTTCAGTTTGTCAGGTGATGGTGCGTACTATGTTCCTGTAATGGGTTTTCCCTTTTAAAGATAATCGATTAAAATAAATCGATTACTATCCCAAAAAAAGTGCCACCATCACTTTCTCCGCCGAAAAAACTGGCTTGTTTTTGGAGCCGGTTCCCCCTTTGCAGTCAACTTTTTGGACTGAAATTTTGGGAAGCTGAATTTAAACCTGACTCTTAAGAGCTTGGGAGACGATGAACGTTCGGTTCGTCCAAACTGCAACTACCGACAAAGACATTCCCAAAGTTCAACAAATGGTGATAGACGACGGCCGAATTAAAGTGAGAACGATATCAGAGGCTATGAACATGTCAAAAGAACGTGTTTGTCACATATTATATCAGCATTTAGACACGAGGAAGCAGTTCAGACGTTGGGAGCCGCGTTTGCTAATGTGACACCAAAAACATGATGGAATGAACATTTCCAACGCTCTGTTGGCCCATTTTAGGCGCAATAAATTCAAGTTTTAGTGCCGATTAATTAGTGTAGATCAAATTTGGATTCACCATTATACGCCAGGAACAAAAATAAAGTCCTAACAGTGGACTGCATGGAGAAAACAGGCTCCAAAATATAACAAAAAATTGATTCTTCGGCTGGGAAGGTGATGACGACTGTTTTTTGGGATAGTTATGTAGTTATTTTAATCGATTATATTCAAAATGTAAAGAAATTATAGGAGCATACTATGGATCATGTAACCGCAGTATCAGACAGCGATTAGGAGGCGGCGAATTAATTGAAATCACGAGAATTAAAAAAGAAGATAAATTAATGAAAATGCTTTGCTAAACTAATATAAAATATTGTTATATTAATATGAAATCAGAATGAAATTAGAGTAGTGATTAAAATAGCGGTTTAATTAAGAATAAGATGGGAAGAATATAATTTAAGACAACTAACATGCTAGAATCCATGTAAGGGAGAGAAAATATTTCTGTAAAATCTGAACACAAGTCGGGGAGACAGGAAGAGGTGACCGTTAGCCTCTTTGTTTAAGGAAAGGTTCAATGTCTGAGAACTATAAGCAAAAATGTGTAGGAACAATAAGGTTTTCAAGATGCGGTCAGGCGTAAGACCTAAAAGGATTTACTTCGCTGTGGCGATAACGATGTATACCGTTACAAAGAGCCCAGGGTAGGCGGGACCCAACTCACGGTGGGATGTAACGTCAATGAGTTCGATGAGTTTTGCTAACCAATAAAGAAAAATCGAAATAAAATGAGAAACCAATCATAATGTAAGATTTGAGAAATAGGAAGAAGGGTGAGTTATTTTGGTCATGTGATAAGGGTTAGAGTAGGGATCAGAATAAAGTACGAACGGAATCGCAGAGCAGACGAAAACGGCACTTCAACAGTCATTCTACGGGGGGAAAGACGTGTTAGTGCGCGTGAAGGAGAAGGAGCAAAGATTTCTAAGTCCGAAATGTAGGGAAGTCAAGAATAACGCAACCAGCGTGAGAGAAGCAGCAGAAGAAGTTTATAATAGCAAAGTATTCGCCGTATAAAGAATTAAGAGAATTCTGTTAGAAAGTTTAGTAACAGGTGGTCACCGCTACCAATCCATCTGAATCAACGAATTGAGTGAGAATTAAATCAATTTTTTGCAACGAACCAGTGTATTATTGAGACAACTGAGCAGCCAACAAACAACAAATCCATTTCCTACAACCATTCACCTGAAGAACAAGAGATCTCATAGCTCCAATTAGAACCCAAATCAAAAGTAAACACCAACCAATTGAAATCTGACATGCGGGTATGCCGCATAATGGCGCCGACACGTTGGGGCTTCGAATTGTAGGAAATGGGTGAAATGTAACGACGAAGGACGACTACAAGGAGAAGTGAGAAGAACGACGACGAAGGACGACTACGAGGAGAAGTGAGAAGACCGACGACGACAACTACGATGAGGACAGCAGAGACTACGAAGAAGACGGCAAAAACAACTACATAGAATTTTCCCCCAACCAAGAGAGAAGTTCAAGTTCTTTCGACATCAACTGAGCCTACTAGACGACGAGCAGCACGACAAAAATTGGTAAAGACATCACATAAACACCACAGCCGTACAACAGAACTGTGAGTTACACATACTCAATTTATATTTCTTGTAAATGTAATATCATTCAGTGAAATCAATATCTATGTAATGTCTTAGTAATAAGTATTTTGGAAGGGAAATTAGAAAATTTAAAGGGGAAGTTCAATGCTTTTGAGAAATAAGAAGTTCGTACAGAATAAATTTAAAATGGAAAATTCTGGGGAACAAATAATTATGGAGACAGAGAAAGAGTTGGAAGTTGTTAATGAAGAGATAATGGAAAGCAATGTTATAGGATCAGTAGATGAGGGTATAAATGGTGTAAGTAGCTTAAATGTAAATAGGAGAAGTGACAATCCTGGGGTTATGGAAAATCTACAAGAGATGTTCCAGAAACTCATGGCGCAAATGACTATTCAGAACCAAACACTAGAAGCTAAATTAGTAGAACAGAACCAATCACTAGAGACTAAATTAGTAGAACAGAGTCAATCACTAGAAGCTAAATTATTAGAACAGAACCAAACACTAGAAGCTATGGACAAATCACTCGAGGCTAAATTAGTAGAACAGAACCAATCACTAGAGGCTAAATTAGTAGAACAGAACCAAGCACTAGAAGCTAAATTAGTAGGACAGAACCAAACACTAGAAGCTAAATTAGTAAGTCAAATTACAAGCCAAGGGAAAGAAACAGAAACTAGAATCACTGTCAGAATTCAAGGAATAACAGGGGAAATTCAATCTGTAAAAGAGGCCCTGCAGCGAGAAGTAGGTACTATAAGAAGTGACCTAGAAGCTACCAAATCTCTCGTTGCAGGAGTAGAAAATAGAATAGGGGAGGAAATTAATAAGGAAAGAATAAGATTAGATGAACTGACCACGACACAGGTAACTTTCGTACAAGAGATAAATGACCGGTTTGACACTGTAAACAATAGTATAGCAGCTGACATGGAGAAGTTAAAAGAAAAGGTAGCACGTGTAACAAATATTCAATCAGAGAATACACAAATGTTGAGGGAAACAGTAAGCGAGATATCTCAAATCAGAGATACCGTAACTGGCTTCCAGCTGCGACAGCAAGGGCAGGTACCTGAGAGTTCCGATTGTTCTATACATACACACAATGGAGAGAGGCAGAACGAACAGGTTAGCGCCCCTTCTGTCTCTCCTCAAAGCAGCAATAATAGCGAAATAAATATGCAAAACGTAAATATGTATCCAGCAGTGCACATGAATTTTCTAAGCGAATTGCCCCTCCCGAAATTTAATTGTCGCAATGACAACGCAGTACAATTTTTGGCCGACTTAGAAAAGTATTTTGTCATCAGAGGTGTACCCGAGCAATATAAGATGATAATAGTTCAAAGGGCGTTAGAATCTGCCGAACTTAATTGGCTACGAGTAACTGTGGGAGAAGGATGCAGCTACGAGTTGTTCAAAACAGCTTTCCTAGAAAAGTATTGGAACGCCAATGTCCAATACCAAGTAAGGAATCAAATAACAAATGGCCGATACCAAGGTAATAATGGAGAGTCTATTACTGATTATTTCCTGAGATATTCGCAAATGAGTAAATATCTACAACCTCCATTACAGGAAGCCGAACTGATTTCTCTTCTCACTCCCCACCTTCCTGAGAACATTAGAAATCACATGGTGGTAGCAAGACCTCAGACATTGAGAGAGGCAATTACATTGTTAACGGCTTTACAAAGCGTTGGGACGCAAAATTCACAAAATAGACATGAGAATCGAATGCCAGTGAGAAATCCACACAGACCGTGGAATAATAATAATCATGACGGGGAAAGGGCACACAATCCCCGAAATTTTAACACAAACCATATGGCTACTCGTCAAAGATACGATGCCCACGTCCCGAGGGAATTCCCTAACAACAATAGAGGGAGACAGGGACCACCAAATTCAAATTCATATAATTTCCCTATGAGATATGTACATGTAACTAGGAATGGAAATAGGGGTCACCCCCCATTTCTTCGAAGAGGGAATGCAAGACAGACGTTCCGACTACCAGAAGCTAATAGACAGTACCAACCACGTGACGCTGGTAGAGAGAACAATACAGACAGACCTGAAGTAAGACAGAGGAATCAACTTCTCTCAAGAGAGTGGGTGCGTTCTCCTCCACCCACACCGAGGGACGCGGCGCCCGAGGTAGATGAAAGGCCAGAGACGACACAGCATACGGGAAACGAATCCAGGGTGCGATAGAAGACGTCCCGCATCGGACCCGGATGAACACGCTAGTTCTTAATTTGAACAGGGACACAGCTCTGAGTAGGGTGGTACAAAATAAAACAGAAACAGAAATAGAAAACGGTACTCAAATAAACAATCACTTAACAGAATTACAAGAAGTGAGAGATGCTCCACGTATTGCTGCAATAATAAACAAAGAAAAATGGCACATTACCATAGATTCAGGATCCTCAGTTTCAGCTATAAGTCAAGCATTCTTTTATCACTTAAAAAACAATGGAATGAAATTGCAAACATTGCCAGTGAAAAGTGCATATTGTACTCTGGCGGTAGGTCGCGCCAAACAAAAGATTAATACACAAATGCTTTTGAAAGTCACCATTGGGGAGGATACAATAGAATTTGTATGTTTTGTTATTAATAGGCTATCTGTAGACATTATTATGGGTAATGACGTGTTGTATGCGCTTCAAGCTAAGTTGAATTATCAAATGGAAGCCTTGGAAATCAAAATTAAAGACGTCATAGTTAAAGTTCCGTTTAGCTCAAGGGAAGCAGAAAATGAGATAAGATTGACAGATGAAGAAAAAGAAATAGATGGAGAAACATTTTTTGTAGAATTTATACGAATAGGAGGAATGGAGCTAGTTAAGATGAATCCATTAGAAGCAGAAGAGATGGGAAACTATGATAAAGAAGGGTACGTAGCGGCAGAAGAAGGGCTTTTAGAGATGACGTCATACGGACTTGGGCAGACAGAAGCATGTGAACAGGAGATAATTACCCTACCAGATGATTTCCAGGTAGTCGAAAATAATGTAAACATGACCTATAGAATAAGAGAAACAGTAGCAAACTCGAACCTACTTAACGACCACCAAAAAGAGATTTTTTATAACATTTTATGTAAACATAGAAATGTATTTTCGGAACACACTGGGACCTATAATGATTTTGAGTATGAATTCGAGATACATGATGTTCCCCCATTCAAATATAAGTGCAGACCTATTCCATTGGATTTACAGGAGGCAGTGAACCTTAAAATACAGGAAATGTTGGAAGATGGAATTCTGGAGATATCTACATCAAAATTTATAAGTCCCCTATGTATAGTCAGAAAAGCAAATGGAACAGTGCGACTGACGATAGATGGACGTCATATAAACCAATATATTGTTCCGGATAATTTTCGAACCCCAGCAATAGAGCAAATTTTGGCCGGTATTGGGGCACAAAGGTATTTTACTTCACTAGATGTGACCAACTCATTTTTGCAAATTAAGTTGAAACCTGAGTTAAGGCAATATACCTCATTTTTGCACGGAGGATATCAGTACCAATTTACAAGAAATTGCTTTGGACTAATTAATTCTGGAAGCGCATTCCTACGGGCGATGCAGAAAATACTCAACACGCAAAGGGAAACATATGTGTCACAGTATGTAGATGATTTATTGATATACAGTAGAACAGTGGAAGATCACCTTACCTATTTGGATTTAGTGCTCGGAAGGCTAGCAAATGCTGGATTAACACTGAATTGGGCCAAATGTAAATTTTTCCAGGAATCAGTTAAATATTTAGGATATATCATAACAGGCGAAAATATAGCTCCTGATCCAGAAAGAGTGGAAGCCATTTTGAAAATACCACGACCTAAGACACCAAAACAAGTAAAACGTTATCTGGGTGTACTTGGGTACCAATCAAGGTTCCTGATAAACTATGCAAAGGAAGCCGCACCGTTGCGAGCACTACTGGAAAAAAATCGAAAATGGCGATGGACTATGGTAGAAGAAAATGCTTTTAAAAGATTACAAGAACTCTTCAGTGAATCCGTATTATTGACATGGCCTGATCCAGATTTACCTTATCTCATATACACGGATGCCTCCATGGTGGCGTTAGGAACTATTTTAGCCCAAGAGACACCGACTGGAGAATTAAAGGTCATAGCCACAGCCTCCCGAGGGTTAACGAAAACCGAAAAAATTGCTTGCATAACAGAACAGGAAATTACGGCTATTTACTACGCCATTTGTAAATTTAGACAATATATATAATAAAAGGATTGTGATATTCACCGATCATATCAGCCTATCATTTATACGAAATTGCAAATTGACCAGTACAAAAATTGCGAGATATATCCACGAGATCATGGCTCACAACCCAGAGATTAAACATATACAGGGAAGTCTTAACATCTTTAGTGACATGCTTTCACGTATAAAGCCACAGGGGAATCTTCCAGAAAATATCAGTAGTAATGGTACAGAATTACCATTGTTAAAGATGGATGTAACCTTCAGTATAAAATTAACAAAGGAGATGAGAAGATTGTCGGAATTACAACGCCAGGACTGGAAATTAAAACAAATTATGGAAAAGGCATTGCCCATAGAACAAGCAAATTCACAGAAATACGGAGTGCTAAATAACGTATTGTATAAGTTACAGGGTGTTCCCAAACCTGCTTGGAAAGCATATATACCCGCAGCGCTGGAAGAGTTAGTGATTTCTGCTTACCACACAGCTCTTATACATGCTGGCGTTGAGAAGACAATGATTTCCATAAGCAACCATTTATACATATTTAGATTAGGCAAGAAAGTTAGGACCTTTATATCTACATGTGACATCTGCCAGAGGGCAAAATCATTAAATTATAAGATAGATCGACCCCCTGTATCCATCACCAGGAAGGAACCATTAGAACTAGTTGCAGCGGATGCATATGGTCCACTCCCTGCAGGAAGAGGAGGATTAAAATATTTATTTGTACTTATCGACGTGATGTCGAAATTTGTGAAAATATACCCTCTCAAGAAATTAACAAGTGCAGCATGCGCGAATAAAATAGTGAAAGACTATATAGTCAAATACGGGATGATGAAAGCACTATTAGTAGATAACGCGTCCATACACCATGGAAGACGATTCGTGCACACCATTCAGGATGCCGGAATTCGCATCTATAACACAACGTCGTACCATCCGTGCTCTAATCCAAGCGAGCGCGTAATGAAAGACCTAGGTGTTCATCTCCGAGTCCTTTGCTCATTGAAACAGACTACCTGGCCAGACCACATCAACTATATTGAGTTTATATTCAATAATTCAGTCAATTTAACCACAGGATATGCTCCTATCCAATTGCATAGGAATTTAACACCGGAACCAATAATAGAGGGTGTTCCGGAAAGTATCCAAGTGACGACCGAGACAGATCGAGAACGGATCCAAAATGCTGTTAAAAGAATAATGGAAAAAGTAGAGAAAAGAAACGCAAAGAAAATGCGGTATAAGAAGAATTGGGAACCAAAGGTCGGCGACTTAGTTCTAGTGAAATCGTTCGACAAGTCAGATTTGTTAGGAAAAAAGACTAGAAAGCTATATATGCTATGGAAAGGCCCATACCGGATTGAGAAAATATTTGGTGACAGAGCGTATGCCCTAATACACCCAAGAAATGGTAAACCGATAGGCAGATATAACATCTCCCTAATAAGGCCATATCGTCAGAAAAACGTTGTAAACAGTACAGAGCAGACCCAAGAATCACCTGTGTAAATGTGATTGAAATTATATATACGAAGATGTAAAAAAAAAAAAAAAAAAAAAAAAAAAAAAATACCAAGTAAAAGTTATATAATTAGTACGGGTAACGTTTTCGTTTGAAATTCAAACACTGCGTGGGAGTTACAAGTTCCAAAATTCCTGTGCACAAACAAAAATGATAATGTAATAAGAATAACCACAGCTAATGAACATGTTAGAAAGATCTTTAAAAAAATAATTTGTGAAATGTAAATATAGTATAAGTACTGATGTATTCATGTGCCAAAAGGCTATGTTGTTATTGTAAAGGTCACAGACTTAGGCGTGACAAAGTGAAAGAACGTTTAGAGTGAAAAGTGAAGTGGAAAGACAGGACAATGAACTGCCAATGTTTACTGTCAGGTAAACGAAACACCTGATTACAGGTAGACAACTGAGTGCAGGTAGAGGTAACCATATTTGGACATCATTACGCAACCTATAATGTGAGGACGAATGTTCTTACGGTGAAGGACTGAAAGATAAAGAAACGTCCCAATAAGTTAATATAATAAAAAAAAAATCATTGAATGTAAAATGTAATATTGTAAACTGTAATATAGTAACATTAATGTAGTACTTAAGGAATGTAATAAGGTAAAATCAAGTTGATGTCAAGTGAGACAAGGATAATTCAGTGAAGTGTATATATAGTTGAGGTATCACGAATGTTATTTGTATATAGGGTAATAACCACATATACGACAGTGTACTTGTCTATGTACGTAATGTATCATATCTATAATTCTATGTATATGATGTACCATATTGACCATTCTATGTGTATAAAGTAACACACTGATGAAGATGAGGGAAACGGTGACCACCGAAAAATGTTTCGAGTAGGGAATGAGAAATTATAAGATATAAGGAGGAAATGTCATGACGGGGGTTTGACAAAATTTAAATAATGGGTATTTCATTTTTGTCAAACGGGCATTATGTAACCGCAGTATCAGACAGCGATTAGGAGGCGGCGAATTAATTGAAATCACGAGAATTAAAAAAGAAGATAAATTAATGAAAATGCTTTGCTAAACTAATATAAAATATTGTTATATTAATATGAAATCAGAATGAAATTAGAGTAGTGATTAAAATAGCGGTTTAATTAAGAATAAGATGGGAAGAATATAATTTAAGACAACTAACATGCTAGAATCCATGTAAGGGAGAGAAAATATTTCTGTAAAATCTGAACACAAGTCGGGGAGACAGGAAGAGGTGACCGTTAGCCTCTTTGTTTAAGGAAAGGTTCAATGTCTGAGAACTATAAGCAAAAATGTGTAGGAACAATAAGGTTTTCAAGATGCGGTCAGGCGTAAGACCTAAAAGGATTTACTTCGCTGTGGCGATAACGATGTATACCGTTACAAAGAGCCCAGGGTAGGCGGGACCCAACTCACGGTGGGATGTAACGTCAATGAGTTCGATGAGTTTTGCTAACCAATAAAGAAAAATCGAAATAAAATGAGAAACCAATCATAATGTAAGATTTGAGAAATAGGAAGAAGGGTGAGTTATTTTGGTCATGTGATAAGGGTTAGAGTAGGGATCAGAATAAAGTACGAACGGAATCGCAGAGCAGACGAAAACGGCACTTCAACAGTCATTCTACGGGGGGAAAGACGTGTTAGTGCGCGTGAAGGAGAAGGAGCAAAGATTTCTAAGTCCGAAATGTAGGGAAGTCAAGAATAACGCAACCAGCGTGAGAGAAGCAGCAGAAGAAGTTTATAATAGCAAAGTATTCGCCGTATAAAGAATTAAGAGAATTCTGTTAGAAAGTTTAGTAACAGGTGGTCACCGCTACCAATCCATCTGAATCAACGAATTGAGTGAGAATTAAATCAATTTTTTGCAACGAACCAGTGTATTATTGAGACAACTGAGCAGCCAACAAACAACAAATCCATTTCCTACAACCATTCACCTGAAGAACAAGAGATCTCATAGCTCCAATTAGAACCCAAATCAAAAGTAAACACCAACCAATTGAAATCTGACATGCGGGTATGCCGCAATCATTACTTCAGAAGTTGAAGGAAGAACTTTTTGAAAAATAGCCACATTTGCAGAGAAAGGAAATCTTGTTTCACCAACACGACACACCGTCTCACACCTCAGCGGTTACAATGGCGAAAATCCACGAATTACGATTTGAAATGCTTGACTCACCAGATCTAGCCCCAGGCGACTTCTTTTTGTACCCTCATCTGAAAATTGCGCTCGGAGGACAGAGATTTTCGTGAAATGAAGAGGCAATCACCTTCGTGAACAATTATTTTGCAGAGAAAAAACGCCGACGGGTTACAGAAATGGGAGCATTGTTGGTTGAAGTGTGTAGGGTTACAAGGAAACTATGTTGAAAATACAAATTATGAAGAAATGTCGTGTACCTCTATTAGGCCGGAAACTTTTCGGACTAACCTCGTACTCCACTGAAAAATAAAGAATTTTATGGCGTAGATAGCGCCTGGTGCATCTTTTCATTTGAATTTAAGTTCCTCTTCTTCTGGAATGGTCGAGGTCTGCTGAGTGGTACCCGTTTGTGGACACTTGTGGAAGTTAAGCACGTCGTGTCATAGGACACACGCCAAAACACCTTGGACTTTGCTAATCTGCATTTTTATGGTAGAGTCAGACTGGAAGGATAGAGTCAGACTGAAAAATTCATTGCCATATCCGGAATTTGATCCACGAAACTTCTGGCTGCCGTCCAGCCGCTGTAACCCTTGAGCTACTATGGTCAAGGGTTAGAGCGGCTGGACGACAGCCAGGAGATCCGTGGTTCAAGTCCCAGCTATGACATTGAATTTTTCAGTCTGAGTCTTAACATTTCATACTTTAGCCTACACACGGCCAGTGTGAAAGAACAATTAATTTCCACTAGAATCAAACTGTAAAATTCAGTGCCATAGCCAGCATAACTGGTATTTTTCCGGTGAACCTCTGAAAGAACTGATATGAAATGAGTCAACTACCTAAATGGCGACTTATAACATGTAAGTCCGGAACACTATTAGTTAAGTTAAAGGAAAAGAAGATGTATCACATTGAATATGAGAATTTCTAGTGGGTTACTGGTATAATACGAATCAGATGGAGAATTTAAAGTCATACTACAGTGCGATCCAAATAAACCTGAACTACTTCAATAGGCCATAACCTTTGAACCAATAATAGGGCACACGTGCAACTTTGGGAGAATATAATAAACAATTGGGAGATCATATTATACTATTTACATCTCATCGAAATTGTTGGAAGTGTCCTCCACCAGCATCTATACAGGTTTGCAGTCGTCTCACCAAAATCTCCGAAGCTTTACGGAGAATATCCTCGCTAATGTTACTTACTTCGGTTCCAATGGATTCCTTCAGAACATCAATTGCCCGTGGTCTATTCTTTTACTCTGTTGTTTTAGATAACTCTACGAGAAAAGGTTCGGTAAGGTTAGGTCAGGGGATCTGGCGTCCACAGTCCTTTTTCGATTATTCGATTATGAAAGATACTGTACAGGAGAAAGAGTATAAGAATAGACCACGGACAATTGATGTTCTCAGGGAATCCATTGGAACCGAAATAAGTAACATTAGCGAGGATACTCTCCGTAAAACTTCAGAGAATATGGTGAGACGTGTGCAAACATGTATAGATGCTGGTGGAGGACACTTCCAACATTTTCTCTGAGACGTAAATGGTGTAGGGGAGATGCAGCCAATACCGCACACCTAAGGTTTTTTTTTTTTTTTTTTTTTTTTTTTTTTTCAAAATTTAAAGAAAATGCAATGGAGAACAAGTAGTGTATTACTATTATGATGAAGCTAAGAACATACAGAAAGAGCTTAAGTAATGAACATTCATGAACGCAAGTTATTTTGACGTTTCACAACTGGAGTAAATATTTGTGATAACTGTGCATTTGAAAAAGTGTTTCCCAGTACCGGACAGACGTAAATAAATACATATTTATAAATAAAGGAAGAGGGACTGCATAATAAATCACAAGATAATTATTTTAATCATAATTATCGTATTTCTGAGATAAAAACAAAACACGGTAACATGATATATCTTTGAAAACTCTCTCTAGAATTATCACAACAAAATAAAAATGTCTTAAAACTAATGAAACATTTTTTTTAAACACAGTGATCATATTTATAAAAATCAATGTTCTCTTGCCCTGTACATTCAATATATGTCCAACCCTTGCACGATGCACACTGAACCCAAGCCTCGTCTGTGATTTCTAAACAAATGATACACTCTGTTAGAACACTTCAATCGACACTGGTTTTGGTTGCAAAATTTCATTTTCTTTTAGTGTTCTATGGCTTTTCACTATTTCCAGTTTCTGATGGCACAGAGTTAGAGCTAGGTTCTCTGTTTATAGTTTTATCAATGTTAGTCTTACGTCACTTTGCTATTGGTTTGTTCTTTTGTTTTTGTACCTCTTCTTGCTACATCAACTTATACAGAGTCGATGTTAATGTTTCAGTAATATATATTTCTACTCCCAGGCTAATTAATCATTCTATCACATTCTCACATACTTTATTGCTTGTTCCATATTTTCTTCTAATCTTTCTCCTTTATTTTTGGCCTCCATGTTGACAGGAATGTCTATTAACAACAATCAATGTAATGTCAGTGCAAGTTCAGGGGATAAAAATATACCTTAGCGTACGGTACTGGGAAACTGACACGCACGTATATATCACGTCATAACACGACCCCATTCTTTTAAACCGACACTGTATTTTGTGTTTGTGTAGTCTACGTAACACCAAATAATATGAGTACAAATACTTAATTAGTTCTTCACTGGACAAGACAGCAGCAATGTCAGCAAGTTATTAACAGCACACCTCCAGTTCACTACACGACCTCTCTGAGCAATAACTTCTGATTCAACGGTGAAAGAGGAGGGAGAACTTTCCGTTGGTAACAAAGGTAGTTGTTTGTCTAAATACACAACTTGAGCTTCTACTATCTATCGTCAACTACGAGATACTGACACCGAGCTGTACTGGACGTATCTCCTCTAATGTATTCTCTCTATAATGTATTATATTGTCCCAAAGTTGCCCGTGTGTCCGATTATTGGTTCAAACGTTATGGGCTATTGAAATAGTTCAGGTTTTTATAGGTCACACTATACAGTGGCAGTGAATTCCTCAGATTCACCGGCCGCGCCGTGGCTCAGTGGTTAGACCGCTTGGCTCTCACCAAGGCGGCCCGGGTTCAATCCCAGGCGACCGCAAAGTGAGATTTGTGGTGGACAACACGGCGCTGGGGTGGGTTTTCTCCGGGATCTCCGGTTTTCCCCGCCATCTCATTCCACCGGTGCTCCATGCTCATCTCATGTATCATCAGTGTCATCACCTGCGGTGCCGTATGTAGTAAAAGCGGGCGTTAAACACTACACATTTCATTTCAGATTGACTCTATGCAAGCCTTCTGTGAACCAACAATCAATTTCCAAGCATTATTTTGTTTTAACTACAAAGCCTGCTTCAGTCCGTGCACTACAGGTATCCTTATACACTAACTGGATCAAGATAGGATATTTTAGGAAGTTTTACAAAGTACAAGATTTGTTCCCATGCATAAATTTTATTAATTTTTGTTCAATATTTACAATATAAACGTGTTGTATTTTTGTTGTATTCAGATCTTTATATACAACTCTCTTGTATCCTGTGAGAGGCTGTGACAACTTCTGGGCCACTCAGTTTATTGTGCATCAGGGGCACAGACGCCGGCGCCAGCATCTCTGGTCCTGGACCAATGGACGCCGTGACGCCCTTGTGCGCACGCGTATTACACACCTGCAACAAGCAAAGCCGAGTACATATTAGTTGTGCTTCAAAAGTGGAATATTTGGAGGTCTCCACGACCCCCTGTACAAATTACAACATTATATGGGGTCATTGTTATACAGGGTGAGTAAAAAGTATGGTTTCATTGTTGCTATAGTTTTGTGAAGTGATATTTTTTTAGAAAAGCTGTAAGATATCAACCTATGATTGTGATTTTTCTCATTAGTTTATTTGTTCTCAGGTCTCTGAATGTGCTGGTAGATGCTTTTTCTAAACTATAATTTAAATTTATCAGGATGCATTAGAACACATGAAATTTAAACCAAGAATACAATTTCATAACAAAATAAGTGGTGCTTTAAATACGTAAAATATTAATGTAGTTAGAAGTAATAAATACTATATAAATATAATTTGTAACATAAAATGATGAAAATTTTCTTATTAATTAATGTTTATCCCGTTTTTATAAATACTCATTCATATCCTCAGCTCAGACAACCTCATTGTCAACATTAACACTAGAATGACCAGGCGAGTATGTTCTACCAGAAAGGACCAACCCGTCATTTTGACGGGTGCAGTTTTATTTACCCCTTTTAAAATACCAAACACATTTCCAGAGGTCCAGAGGTAGTCCTGGTCGGGCGGGGCAATTTTTCTCTTTCCCCGTCCGGTTGTCTTCTGCCGCAGTACCTAGCCGCTTGGCGGCTTAACCTGCGAAGAGTATCAGGGATGCTTTTTATTGTTCTGCTGGGGGTAGGTTGTTGTTTCGTTTAAAATTTTTATTTGGATGCCTTTGAGTAATCTCAGAAGGCAGCAGATTAGCGGTTTTATTGCATTCTCCCAGTTGGGGGGAATCTGTTTAATGTTTTTGTTAATGGGCTTTACCTTGGGTTAACCAAGGGACCCCAATGCGTCTCTGGGGAGTTTGTATGATGGCAAGCGCCTTTACTCCCTCTGTTCATATCTGCCCAGAGATTTCACTAAAGGGTTGCCATGGGTTTGGATTTTGTCGTACATTGATCGTGCCCTTTCTCGGATGACATCCACAATGTCCGGGATTTTTGAATGTTCATGAAGGATCTGGGCTGGGAATCTCCAGTCTGTATCGTATAACACACTGAGCGCCCTGTTCTGCAGCGTCTGGAGTCTGACGAAAGTGGTATTTGCTACTGTTCCCCAGATCTCACAGCCATACAAAATCTTGGGCGGGATGATCGCACGATACAGCTGGAGTTTGAGACGGAGGGGCATGGTTGAACGGAATATTGGGTATAGCTTCCTGATCGCGACGTGTCCAAGCTGGACCTTACTCTTGACGTGCGGAGCGTAAGATAATTTGCGGTCCAGCGTCACTCCGAGATACTTCGTCGTTTGCACACATGGGATTCCACGGCACCGTAAAACGAAGTTCTGCTGCAACCGGTTGGCTCTGGTTTTCGCCAGGAGAATTGCAGAGCTCTTCTCCGGGTTAATTGCTATTCGCCATTTTGCGCTCCATTCACCAATGGCCCGGAGCTGGGCTTGGATCTGCCGAAAGCTATACCTCGGGTTTCTCTTTACCGTGAAGATCATGAGATCGTCCGCATACTGCCAGGTGTGGGTGTTGTGGTGTGTGGGTATGTCGGCCATGTAAGCTGCAAAGAGTGCCGGTGACAGCACGCTGCCTTCCGGTACTCCAGTGCCAATGAGCCGCTCGGTTGACAGCTTTCCCTCCACTTTTACTCGGAAGCTTCGGTTTCCGAGGAAACCGGCCACTAAGGAAGTGTATGGACGGGGAACGTCATGCTCTAGGAGTTTGTAAATAAGCCCCTCGTACCAGGTAGTGGCGAATGTCTTCTCCACGTCTAACAAGACTGCTACCGTTTTAGACCTTTGAATGCATACCAGTTTATGTAATATTATTTATACAGTTTACCAGTATATAATTTTACTTTTGTCTGAGGAATTACATGGTAAATTAAATATTTTAGGCCTAAAATTAATAGAAATATATACGATAACCAAATGTGAAATGGACAACTTCCCTTAGCAAACGCATGTGTTTCAACATAACAGTTTGAATGCCACAGTATACAATAGAAAAAAACACTATATTTCTTTACTGTGCCCACTGTTTTTGTACTTTCACGCTTCAAAATTTCTGCAAGGCATTTGTTTGTGGAAATATTGTCACATTATTATTTCTTTCTGCAAAAACAAAGGGCTGTATAAGACGCTTTACAACATGCTCTGCAAGAGGAACATCTGTGGGACGCTGATCGTCTTTGCTCAAGTGAGGAAATCCATTCACCAGATACTTTGAATTTGCATCAAGTGCAAGCCAAAACTTTATTCACCATTTGCCCAGTTTATTGCTCATATATAGAATAAATGAGCATCTAGCCTTTCAAGGAAACATTTGCTGATCCAGTAGTATTTCCACCTGGAATCAACGGCGGCTGTTGGGGCATTGTATTGGCGGTGCAATAAATAAATAAATAAATGTGAAACAGAACCTTTGGTCCTTGGATCAATTATTTATTTACTAACATGTTTAGTAATTACTCAAATATGTAAGAACTGTAAATAATTATGTTAGTTAAAGCAAAATTGTAGACTTGAAGAAACATTGTGATGGACTGGGCAGACATATGTGAGGAGCCTCCCGGACGACAGCCTAAACGAGCGGATGTTTGGACAATAGAATGGTATGCTAGCTATTTTAGTACCGTTATACAGGTCAATACACCCTTAGTTTTTGCTAGTGACGCGGTGCTGAGTGTATATAAGAGTATGGTAACCCCTACTCATCCCTCAGCTGTTACTCAGTTGTAACTTAGTTGTGGCTCAGTTATCGCTCATTGCAGTATTGTATACATCCCTCAGCTGTGTTCGACGAAGTACCGCGTCTAATAAAATGTACGGTAAAATGTCCGCCGGAAGTGCAGTTAATCAAGTGCCCGGGTTCCACGAATGCAAGGACGAATAAAAGCAGTTAAGAGATTATCGTTGGTTTGTGTTGTCTCAACCGTAACCCCTGAGAACCCAAAAAGAATCCATGCAGGAGAAGGCGCTAGAGCTAGGGTGAAGCAAGCAGCCGACGACGACGTGGAGACCGAGGAAGGAGTCCCGACGTTGACCCAGGACGTGCAGCCGGGAGGCAGAGAGGTAGTACTGCCGAAAATGAATGAACGAATGAATGAA
This sequence comes from Mantis religiosa, assembly GCA_030765055.1. Lineage (NCBI taxonomy): Eukaryota > Metazoa > Arthropoda > Insecta > Mantodea > Mantidae > Mantis > Mantis religiosa. The sequence continues at coordinate 257,975,196 of CM060947.1, read as the reverse complement.
TAATTGATATAATAAATGAATACATAAAAACGAGGCATACTTCTAAGTCAATACCGTTTAGGAATTAAAAAAAGACGTGCATATATATGGCAGTAATTTTATTCTTACATGAAAGCCTGTACTTTAATCTACTTTTCTACATAATTTCCGTGAATATTGAGGCACTTGTCATAACGTGGCACCAGGTTTTGAATACCCTGCTCATAAAATTCTGCCGCCTGACGTGTTAACCATTGTATCGCAACTGTTTTGACTTCGTTATCGTCTTGAAGACGCTGATCGCCCAGATGTTTCTTCAAGTGCAGGAACAAATGGTAGTCGCTGGGCGCCAGATCAGGGCTCTATGGAGGATGATCTAGAGTTTCCCATTGAAAAGATTTGATGATATCTTTGGTCCGATTAGCCACATGTGGACGGGCATTGTCATGCAGCAAAAGGATACCCTTACTCAACTTGCCATGTCTTTTATTCTGGATTGCACGGCGCAGATTGTTCAATGTCTCACAATAAGACGCTGCATTGATTGTCTCATTACGAGGCAGAAACTCCACTAGCAATACTCCTTTTCTGTCACAAAAAACTGTGCACATGATTTTCCGGGCAGAAATTGTTTGCTTAAACTTCACTTTTGTGGGTGATGATGAATGTCGCCATTCCATGGATTGTTTCGATTCTGGTGTGACGTAGGCCACCCACGTTTCTTCACCAGTAACAATTTGGTCTAAAAAATCTTCACCTTCATTGTGGTACCGCTCTAGGAAAGTCAGGGCACTGCCTAAACGTTGGGTTTTCTGCAAATCCGTCAACATTTTCGGAACCCAACTTGAACACAATTTTCGGTACTTCAAGTTTTCGGTCACAATGCGATACAAAACACTACGGGAATATTGAGGAAAATAGTCGCACAATGATGAAATTGTAAATCGTCTGTTTTCTCTCACCTTTTTGTCCACTTTCTGCACCAAATCTTCAGTAACGACCGAAGGACGCCCACTCCGTTCTTCATCATGCATATTTGTGCAGTCATCTTTAAAAGCTCTCACCCATTTCCTTACTATTCCATCACTCATAATGTTTTGTCCGTAAACTTCACAGATCTCACGATGAATATAGATCGGCTTTACGCCTTTAGCACTAAGAAATCGTATAACAGCCCGCACTTCACAATCGGTGGGACTCACGGTTTTCGGAGGCATCTTAAACACTCAGTAACCAACGTATACAATGAAGAATCAGAGTGTAATGGCGTCAGTGCGTAGACAAGAGATGTAGGTAACCAGCGCGCATGTGCGGAACGCCGACCGTAGCGCTGCGGCGGCGGAATCGCAAAATGGTATTGACTTAAAAAACATGCCTCGTATATTCACAAATCGCTTTAATGTCACTATTTTGTTTCACATTATTTCGTACAACGCATCAAATTTGAATCATTTTGTTTTGTGTGCAGATGAACGATAGCTACGTAAGCGAACCGTTCTCCAGTTCAAGGTTTTAAGGTTCAGATTATGCGATAGTCCCTGCATATGTTCTCACTCACATGCTGAAATATTAAGCAAACTTCTGTGTCAGCATCTGCATCACTGTACATCTCAGTAACTTTATGATACTTGCTCGGTAGAGACAAAGACAGATATGTCTTCCATCTCAGTCGCCCGCTAACCGTAGAACTGGCAAACGCCAAGACAATACGGTAACCTTATTGGCTCAACGCATGTTTATTGTTATTTTATAGCTACTTCAATACCGTATATCTTATAGTTTCCTGACAGAGAGGATTTATTATGAGACTGCCCAAACTGCTTTACCCCTCACAGCAACCTGTACCACGTTCTCAGGGAAGATTGTAACAATCTGAAAGCATACTGCTATTATCAACTAAAGTTGTTATTCTGTAAATGAATAAATGTCCAAAATGTCAACACAGAGCAACCAAACCACCAAGTCCACATGCCTTCATGCTTAGCACTGTTAGATTTTTACTTCTACTTCGGAAACAAAACAAAGTAACAAAGCCTACAACCGAAACAAGAAGAGAAGGAGGAGGAGGTGGAGTAAAAAAAAAAATGAAAAAGAAAGCTGGCCCAATCGACTTACGCTGTTGAGTTGGTTGTTGTGAATGTCTTTGGCAAGATGGCGATGGTTGAGCTGCGACTTTTGAAATTCCTCCTCCTGTTCCTCCTCCTCCTGGTCTTCAATGTTATCCTTTTTCCTGCGCCGTTGTGGAGGTGTCTTGTACATCTTCATGAAACCCTTTAGAGGTCGCCTTTCTGCAAAGTACACACATAAACATCAACCGTAAAACAATAGTGCAACATAAAAGCATATTCACCTAAAATCTATTTCATATGAGCTTCTTTACACAAAATCATATCCTTGTTTATACTTGTTAATCGGGCTAAACCAATAATCAGAATTGCAAATTGCGAATTGTTATGTGATGAACAGAGCGCAGATTTGTATGCAAATTGCATAGAGATTTTAAATAGTCTAAATGCGTGCATCAGCAGTATTCTTTAAAATTTTCACATTTAAGAGGTCACTAGTGCAGTTTTGAGATATCTTCAGCGTCGGCTCATAAGTCAGGAGAGCCCCGATAAGTCACGACAGTAAGTCACGGGACTCTCGATAATTCAGGGGATTCTTATTAAATCAGGGAACTCTCGGTAAGTCACGGGACCCTCGATAAGTTAGGGGACTCTCGATAAGTAAGGGGAATTTCGATAATTCAGGGGATTCTCGATAAGTCAGGGAACTCTCAATAAGTCACGAAATTCTCGGTAAGCCACGGGACTGCCGATAAATCACGGGACCGTCGATAAGTCAGGGGACTTTCGATAATTCAGGGGATTCCCGATAAGTCAGAGGGCTCTCGATAAGTCGCGAAATTCTCGGTAAGTCATGGGACCCTCGATAAGTCACGGGACTCTCGATAAGTTAGGGGACTCTTGGTAAGTCACGGGTCTCTCGATATGTCAGGGGACTCTCGATAAGTTAGGGGACTCTCGATATGTCAGGGGACTCTCGGTATGTCAGGGGACTCTCTGTATGTCACGGGATTCTCGGTAAGTCAGGGGACTACATATAAGGCATGAGACTCTCCTTAAATCACGGGACACTCGATAAGTCAGGGGACTCTCGATAAATCACGGGACTCTCGATAAATCACGGGACTCTGGATAAGTCGGGGGACTCTCAATAAGTCAGGAGACTCTCGATAAATCACGGGACTCTCGATAAGTCACGGGACTCTCGATAAGTCAGGGGACTACAGATAAGTCATGAGACTCTCCTTAAGTCACAGGGCTCTCGATAAGTCAGGGGACTGTCGATAAATCACGGGACTCTGGATATATCACGGGACTCTGGACAAATCAGGGGACTCTCAATAAGTCAGGAGACTCTCGATAGGTCACGGGACTCTCGATAAGTCACAGGGCTCTCGATAAGTCAGGGGACTCTCGATAAATCACGGGACTCTCGGTAAGTCAGGGGACTCTTGATACGTCAGGTGTCTCTCGGTAAGTCACGGAATTCTCGATAAGTCAGGGGATTCTCGATAAAGTAGGGGACCCTCGATAAATCACGGGACTCTTGATAAGTCACAGGAACCTCTATATGTAACGGGTCTCTCAATAATTCAGGTGACTCTAGATAACACAGGCGACTCGCAATAAGTCATGGGACACACGATGAGCCACTGGACTCCCGATATGTCAGGGTATTCTCGATAACTGTCGGGAAACTCGACAGGTCATGGGACTCTTGAAAAGTCAGGAGACTCTCGATAAATCAGCGGACTGTCGATAAGTCACGGGGAACTCGAAAAGTCAGGGGAATCGCAATAAGTCAGGGGACTCTCGATAAGTCGGGGGACTCTCGATAAGTCAGGAGATTCTCGATAACTAAGGGAACTCTAAATAAGTCAGGAGACTCTCGATAAATCACGGGACTCTCGATAAGTCAGGGGAATCTCAATAAGTCAGGAGACTCACGAAAAGTCACGGGACTCTCGACAAGTCACCTGACTCTCGACAAGTCAGGGGACTCCCGATAAATCAGGGGACTCTCGAAAAATCACGATACTCACGATTCCAGACCATTCATGAATCCAGACTGTTATAGAATATTCTGTAACACGTCAGCAGATAAAACACGAACGTTCCGGACTTGTAGCTTTATCTGTATCAGTAAGTCTTTTATCTCGGGGCTATCTTCATCTATTTTTGCAGGCTCTTTAATTCCACACTGTGTTATTTGTCAGTTATCGCTCCGCGCCGAACCCTTTTAGCACGTACGCCGCCAGTCGTAATAATGAATTCGCGACATTATTAACTAATCAGTGACAATTTATAACTTACGGAATGAATAATTAAAGAATAATAATTAATAACTTAGATAAATAATACATAAATTAATAAACACATATTGAGACTTCTTGGTGGTTGCTCATAAACCTGATTCCCCTCCCCAGTGCGGACCGACATCTCCTATGGAACTGGGGTTAGGATACGCGAAATTATAGAGCATAGATTTGCTATTATTCAACCGTGAATCTTGCACCGAAATTAGTGCAAATAGAGGATAGGACATTTGGGAGACGAACTCACAATCTCCTACAGACGTTACCTCTGGCATTGCTAGTTGTACTGAAATTGGCAGAGAGAGCTACTTGTGGGAATACCCCGAGGTTCTTTAAGCGAGGCAAAAACAGGAAATTACCAGCAACATAATAGCAGGGGAAGTGGATACTTGGGAGGATTTGAGGTTATTTACATAATAGTTCAGGTAGAGGAGTGGATACATACTTAGAGGGGAAAGTTTGGCGCTCGCCTCCTGTAATTGTATGAACTGCTGCGGCTGCGGCGACGGCAAGGCGATGCAGAAATTACTTAATGCGAAACTTGGTGATCCTTGCATTATTTAAAGGTTGGGAGCACTGCCTAGGAAGGCAAGGGTTTGACATCTTCCTTCTTGTAATATTCATCTTCTTCCTTACAGATGGGGGAAGTACATTTACCGAGGGTTCGCTTGAATAACGCACACATTTCTGTTCCCTTTCTTTATTCACGTAAAACAAAAACGGAAGCGGAGAAATGGTAGAAACAGTAAAATCGGTAATAACGACGTCCTGCAGTGGCGTACTGTCCATGGAACAACTGTATGTAGAATAATAAAATGACAAGCCACTATCACTGTTTTAATAACAGAGTGACATTGCCGTTTATTCAGGACAGACACAAAACAACTGAGCATAGCGTCATAGACAAGTAGTGACTAACTACAAGGTGCCTTCAAGTTATAACCTCATATTCTTTTCCTGACTGGGACCAGATAGCAACCTATATTTTTTAATACACGTGAATTCTTTGTGAATGTGTGACAGAGATGGCTGCACTTTAAAATGATCAGAACTCTAATGGCAGCGACTAGAGTCAGCACTGTTTTTGATACTTAAAATGGCGACGTTTTCATTGGAAGAACATCGTGTAATCATTCGTTTTCTCCATTTTCGTGCTGTGACCCCTATCGAAATTCATCGCCAGTTGAGTGAGGCATGTGGTGATGCTACCATGGATGTGTCTAATGTGCGTTCCTGGGTACGACAGTTCAATGAAGCTAGATAATCGTGTGACAACAAACCAAGAGAGTCACGGCCTCGCATCAGACTGTCTGACGACATGATCCAGCGAGTGGAGAAGGTAGTTTAGGAGGATCGTCGATTGAGCGTTCCAGACATCGCCTCCAAAAGTAGCATTTCCGTGGGATCTTTGCCCACAATCCTGCATGAAGATATGAAAAAGTGCCACGAAAGCTGATGGATGATTACAAGAATGCAAATTGATGGACAAGCTCATCCTAAGTAGTATTCCAAAAATCCTGGACCATCGTAACGTCCTTAGAAAGGAGCAATTTGGCTTCAGACTTCAACAGTCCACCCAGCATCAGCTACTTCGGTTGGTCGAAGAAGTGTACACTGCCTTCAACCGTAAGCAGTATGTTGCTGCTCTATTATTGGACATCACCAAAGCCTTTGACAGTGTCTGTCATGAAGGTTTACTTTCCCGCCTCATCCACTACATCATTTCTTCATGCTTGATCCATCTCATACACTCCCATCTCTTCAAAAGATCCTTCTCTGTCTCCCATGACGCCATATTATGCTCACCTTGGCCTATTAGAGCTGGTGTTCCTCAAGGTAGTATCCTGGGACCCACTATATTCCTTCTCTATATCAACACCCTACCTACTTTACTCAGCTGCTCGCTGTACCTTTTTGAAAACGACACAGCTGTAACCTCTATGTCAATTAGACGTCATATGGTTGCACGTAGAATCCAACAATACGCCCGCCCGCCTTGGTAGCGTGGTGGTAGCATGTCTGCCTCACGTTCAAGAGGTCCCGAGTTCGAATCTCGGTCAGGGTGATTTACCTGGATAAGGTTTTTACGGGGTTTTCCTTTATCCTGTAAGATGAATGTCGCGTAACTCTAAGCTCCATGGACCCCGGACTCAGTAGAGCATAATTCCATCCATTTTATTCATCGTCCGATATGACTTAACGTTAGAGGGCTTATATTAAAAAAATACGCCCACCTCCTCACCACCTGGTTCAAACGATGGCACTTGAACATCCACTTCCATAAGAGCCAAGCCATCACTTCCTCCAGAAGGCAGCTGGAGGACCTGGCACCTGTCCGTCTAGCCGGAGAGGAAGAACATTGGCAATCACGTGTACGGCATCTAGGCATTTTGTGTGATGTAAAAATGACGTGGAAGGACCACATTATCTGTATAGCCAACAAGGTCAGCAAAAGTATGGGTATGTTGTATAAACAAGTGCTCCGACTAGCCATCATTTATGCCTTCCCGTAGGGAAGGGGATCCGTCCCCTTCAGCTGCCGTGGTGCGGGCGCTGCGGATCCCTAGCACTCGTTGTACCTCTGACGTTGCTAGAGGAGCCTCGGGCCGAACATTCGAGCCCCTCCCTGATTGGGAGTTGTTCGGATTGGGTTGGACTCGAGGGGGCAATGGTTTCCGATACCCGTGGGAGATCGGGTACGTCTCCGGACGAGGTTGAGGGAAGCCATATATTCCCACGTGCTAGCCAGCATAGCTAGTAGAAGGTGTGCTAGATCACCAGGCGCCTCCACCGAGGTCATATCGGTAGCCTTCCCATTTTGTAGTTGGCACGCGTAAGTGGCGTAACCACTTCCATCCCGTCTTGAGTACCTAGGACCAGATGGGGGCTTGTTATGATCTAGGTTTTGCCCTATGGAAAGCTCCCCGGAGGCACCGGGCGTCCTTTTTGGGACAGCTCGGTAACTCTCAGATCGAAGGAGGCCCAGGTCCTTCTTCCTACGGGTCTAGGAGTAATGGGAGAACGTCTGGCATTAACATTAACATCACTTATGCCTGTGCCATTTGGGGTATAACAGCTGAAACTCACCTACACCGTCTTGAAGTCCTAGTCACTATTCCTCCGTATTGGCACGGATTAACCCTGGTACATCCATAGTCCTTGTCATCCCTAAGATACTACATCCACACCCTCTCACTCCCACTCTATCAAAACCTCTGACATAACTTCAACTCCCTTACACGCGGTCTAGGTGGGGACGACATCGACCCTGGCGAAAAATACAAAAGATCAAGGATCATTTTAAGCACATGAAAACACCACAGTATCAGTAAACAAGTATTAAATAAAAGAAAACGACACCAAAACAAACTTCTATCGTCATTTGTCCTAACTCAAAAAATATTCTACTGTCAGTGGAAGGCTCAGCCGTGATCTGACTGCTTATTAAAGGCCTAGCTTCCAGACTTTCAACTGTCAAATCGCAGGTGCAGTGTACAAGAATGTGCGCGTGGCAAATTGCACGGGATGTTGACGCTTGATGACGGCATGTTTCAATCGATTGTAGCAATGGATGAGACGTGGATGCCCTGAAACGAAGCTCAGCCAGCTGTGGAAGAACACAGACTCACCGCCACCAAAAAGATGTCGGGTGAATGCCAGGGCTGACAAAATGATGGTGGCCATCTTCTGGGACAGCTACTCATTGCATTCCAAAGGACATTACTGTGACAGCTGTATCATACCAAAAGGTTTTGAAAAATAAACTCCTCCCAGCATTGCATGAAAAACGGACGGAAAAGGTTGGACGTGTGCTCTTTCATCAAGAAAACGCACCAGTGCATCGGGCGAACGCGACTCAGGAGTTTCTTCCTGACAACAACTTTGAAGTGATTGTTTATGCTCCCGGCTCCTAGCGAATTTTGGATGTTTCCCACGATGAAAGACACTCTCCATGGTTGCAGATTTACTAGTCGTGCCTCAGCGATTTTCCAGTAGTCAAAACACACTCCTAAGGAAGCGTTCGCAGCGGTTATGGAATCATGGCATCGACGTTGTGAAAAATGTGTATGGCTAGAGAGGGATTACGTTGAGAAGTGACCCTAGTTTCATATTTTCCTTGTGATTAGGTTGTGAAGGAAAAAATATAGGTGTTTTAACTTGAACGCACATCATACTGGGGTGATCAAATCAGCCTTAGGCTAATGGATTTAAAAATATCCCTAAAAGTGAGAGTTGGAATTTAAAGAAACTCCTGTTGGACAACATTCTGGCTTCGATATGACTATGGGATTTTGCTCCATTGAAAACAAGCAAGCGTAGAGGAGTCATGTTTCAACAGTCTAGTAACTGACTACTATATTGTCACCCGAACGTCGGAACTCTCGATAGAACCGGCCAGCAGTAGGGCTAGAAGGGAAGCATTCGGCAACGCCTACCCATTTATCTTGTAGCAGTAACGAGGGGTGGCTGGAAAAACGTCACTGTGCCGTCTCTTCCCCTCCCCCTGCCGTCTCGAACCTTCGTGATGATTCACTGAACCACGAGACTTCTATAAAACAGCGATATTCCTATAAAAGGGGCTGCAGAGGCGAGTGAGTTCAGTTCTTGGCGAGCAGCCGTGAGGAGCACCCAGTGACGGAATGGACTGGAAGATTGTGTACGTGCATCGGAGGAGTGTACGTAACTGCGAGTGCAGAAAAGAATTGTGACGGACGAACTCGTGAATTGTAATTGTGTGCGCTACGTAATTCTGTGTAATCGGCAAGTGCTCCAACTGTAATTCGGTGGAAATAAAGAACTGTTTGAGTCTGTGCAATTGGACTCTTAATTTAACGAACCCACAAAGTTACAATATGTTTCAAATGCGAATAGTTCTGGCTTTTAGCGAATCCAATGCGTTAGAGCCTTCAGCGTTGCCATCTCGTTACCCCCACTCTTTTTGTATTTCCTTCTCTCTCTCACACACCTGCGAGTTTTCTTGGCTCTGGACGTAAGAGAACGCAAACTGAATTTTCCAAAGCTTTATAATAATGCAGTTGTTAAAATTACAATTGCAACATTGATATTGGTATACTAAGTATATAAATAATTTAAAAATAATTATAGTTTATGAATTAGCTATTTTTCTAATCCAACGAAACTGATAGCGGCGCATCGGTATAGCTATGAAAGTCACTTCTGTTAAGAGACAATTTGTCATTGTCACTGTCTTCATCGTCTGAGTGTTGCATGTTTATGATGCTAGGCCCCAAAATCTTATCACGTGTTATTTGTTTCTAAAAGTAGCGTTCTTGTAGATTATCTCCATGTCTCATACAGCTTTCCCACTCTTTTGCAACATTGTTAATTTCTTGCTGAATAAGTCTTTCAGCGCCAGTCCGTTTAAAAGTATTATTTCTGTTTGCAACATAATTTGAGCCCACATTAACTCAATTAGATTGTTCCGTCAGTCATAAGGGGGAAGGTGGTTTATAATACCTCGTGTCTCATTTCAATTGCAAGCTGATCCAGCTGATACACTTTCATTTGTTTTTAAACGGAAGAACAACTGAATAATACTACTTTGAGCTCTCTAGAGTAACTAGAGATTACGTATGATTCTAGACAAACAAAAGACAGCTGTTCAATAAAGAAAGATCATAATCTTTTACAGTAATAATTTTTCGCACTAAAATGCAATCTTATTATATTCTGTTAGCTTAATGTGAAACAAACACGCCATAGTAGTTTCACTGTTGGTACTCCTGATTCCCGCCTGTGAGAATCAGACAAGTTCATACATGTCCAGTATCGTGGAAACGTAGAGTCAGACTGAAAAATTCAATGCCATAGACGAGATTTGAAGCACGGAGTTTCTGGTTGCCGTCCAGCCCCTTTAAACCATAGAGCTACTATGGCCAACGTGCCAATATGACCTTTTAATATGAAAACTTTAATGTCATATCAGCACGTTGGTCACAGTAGCTCAATGGTTTAGAGCAGCTAGACGGCAACCATAACATTCGTGGTTCAAATCCCGGCTATGGTATTGAATTATTGAGTCGGACTCTACGTTTCCACAATTTAGCCTACACACGGCCAGTCTGAAAGAACAATTAATTTCCATTAATTGCCCTAACAAGGCTTAACTATAATGCCCGGGCCTTAAAGTACTTACAATATAGTAAGTCGCCATTAAGGTAGTTGTCTCATGTGTTTATGAGAACTCCTAGTGGTTTACCGGGAAAAACACGAGTCAGTTGTACGTAATAGTGGTCCGAACTATAAAGTCCGGTCCTTAAAGTACTTACAGCATAGTAAGTCGCCATTAAGGTAGTTGTCTAATGTGTTTATGAGAACTCCTAGTGGTTTACCGGGAAAAATAAGAGTCAGTTGCAGAATTTAATGTCATATCGGCACGTTGGTCATAGTAGCTCAGTGCTTTAGAGCGGCTGGACGGCAAATAGAAGATCCGAGGTTCAAATCCCGGCTATGGCATTGATTTTTTTCAGTCTGAACCTACGTTTCCACAATTTAGCCTACACAGGGTCAGTGTGAAAGAACAATTAATTTCCATGTTCAGTATCGCCTACCGCTGCAATAGAGATAACACGCTTTCTTCTCAAAACTTCATTTGAGGCCTATACAATGTTACAGGAGGCCTATGGAGAGTCTGTTCTTCCCTACAGCACAGCTCCAACATAATTTAAAACGTTTAAAGGGGGCAGGCAATCAATCTCAAAGGAAGGTAGAACCAGTGCTCCAGTCACTGCTCTTACGGAAGAAAACATCAACACTGCTGCTGCCATTGAGAGAGAGAGAGAGAGAGAGAGAGAGAGAGAGAGAGAGAGAGAGAGAGAGAGAGAGAGAGAGAGAGAGAGAGAGAGAGAGAGAGAGAGAGAGAGAGAGAGAATCAACGAATTACCTTAAGATCACTTTCTGAAATACTGAACATTTCATTGGGTGCCACCCACACGTAGGTGACAGAAACATTACACATGAGACGTGTTTGTGCGCGATGAGTTCCAAGACTGTTGATTCCCGAACAAAAGGACATTCGCATGCAGGTCTGCATGCAGTTAAAGTTGATATTAGAGGAAGATCCGGAGTTTCTTTCAAACGTAATCACTGCTGATGAAACTTGGCTACATCATTTTGATCCTGAGAGCAAACAGCAAAGCTCAGTGTAGAAATTTCCTTCACTATGAACCACCAGAAAGGCAAAATTGGTTGCTTCTGCTGGGAAAGCTATGGTCATCTCATTCTTTGCTTTTCATGGAGTGGTTTATCAGCATGTTGTACCTGCGCGCACATCAGTAACTAGACAATACTACAAGGATATCCTGAAAACTTTCCAAGTCCATATCAGCCGCAAAAGACTACATTTCCGTGAAGAAGGCTAGATGCTACACCACGATAATGCGTGGACACATATTGCCAATGTCGTTGCTGAATATTTTGCAAAAATCAACGTGAAGTGCATCCCTCACCCTCTATAGTGCAGATTTAGCCCAATGTGACCTTTTTCTATTCTCTAACTTTAAGAAAAGCCTTCGTGGGAGACATTTTCCATCATCAGAAACAGTGGTGAAAGCTGAGGAGGCGATTTTGAAGGATCTCTCAAAAATGGTTTCCAGGAAGTATTTGCAGACTGACAGAAACGGTGGGACAAGTGCATCGAATCCAGGGGAAATGAATGTCAAAATTATGAGGATGAGTAAAGGTACAGATGTATTATTTTATCTTGACAGGAATCCTGTGCGGTAGGGATGAGTAGCAACTGCGGTGGTGATAATGCACCTATTGCCACAATGCATCACACGCGTAAGATTACGAGAGGGGAGGGCGGTGCATAAGGTGTCTAAAAACAAATTTCATTCTCGAAGCCAGTTTCGCAGCTCTTATAAACTAATTTATAATTCTTACTATGGTAGTAATTTCCACGCTTTTGCTGGATCTTAAATAGTACATAGGCATTTGAAACAAAACCCTGTTCTCCTCCAGCAGGCATGATAAACAACTGCCGGCCTTTCAATATCGCTGCAGAGTCCCTGTAACGTATTTCACTCCAGGCATATGGTCCAGTATGTGCTGTATTTATGTAAGTTTCATCCACATAAACTATCTAAACTTCGCTTCGATATCTACGAATATTTCGTAAATACTTAAGCCTTTTTGCACGTATGTTGCGATGTTCGATTAAAATTTGTCTGTCACGCTTAGTGTTTTTTTTTTCTGCAAATAATGCTAGCTCCTAAAGAACTCTTCTTAATGTTCAGACACTGTCTTGGAAGTCACTAGAATTTTTAGCTTCATAAGCACTTTCTTCAAAGTTGGTCTTTGTTTTACTGTGATTTAAAAATTATTCACAGTTCGCCTAACTACTTCTGAATTAAAACATCCAAATTAGATTTTGTGCATGTTCTTAATTTTGTTTACTGGGCATAGAGAAGGACGTTGTTGCACTAGCACCAATGGCTTTTCTTTCCTTAATAACTCTCCAAAACTGCTTTCAGACACAACTATTACCTCAGATACCTTTCCCCAGATTTTTATAGCTGACCCAGACCATTATTCCTTTTTTATAAATCTATGGATATTGGTTATTACTTCTCGTGTTTTTAAATGTAGCACTTTATTTCCTAATGTACTGCTAGGAGGCGTCATTTATAAATGTTCTCTTGGAACCAGGAGACACGCACATTTTGAAACAAGCTGTAGTGTTAGTGTGGTTTTGCAGTTATGTTAGATACATTACTCTCTACCATCTACATGGATCAGTTTTTTCAAAATCGAATTTTTGTCTTGGCGTGAATTAGGTTAGCACTCCTCACACACCACTTATGCCCGACTTCACCAACAAATATTAAGACTTAACACCAGTTTAGCAATAGTTAAAACAAAAATTGCATTTCACCAACAAGTGTTAGCGTAACACTCGCGTTAAATCTCATGTTAAACTAACACACCTAATTTCTAATGTAAGTCCTTAACAATTGTAAATAGTCAAGATGGCGAGCATGAACTCAGCTGTTGATATCGATTTGCTACATTTAAGACCGTCTAAATGGCATTCATAATAGAGTACGGCCTATGAGGAGAAATGATTTTGAGGAACTATCCGAAGAAAATTGTTTTACGGAGGTATAGACTGTCGAAAAATGTTGCTATGAAGGTTACTGCGGAAGTACAAGAGAGGTTAGAAGAAGCATTGAAAGGAATATGACTATCTTGCCTTAGCTTCCAGTATTAGTAACATTGCCATTTTATAATTCACTGAATTATGTGGATAATACATTGTCCACCTCCCGTCTTGAAACGTTCAAGTCACTTGCCCTTCTTCGCTCCTCGTTTTTAAGTTTCGTAATAATGAGTTAGAATTTACATCGAAAGGAATATGCCGATCTCGCCTTAGATTCAAGTGTTAGTAACCTTGCCATTTTATAATTCACTGAATTATGTGGATAATACACTGTCCACCTCCCGTCTTGAAACGTTCATGTCACTTGCCCTTCTTCGCTCCTCGTTTTTAAGTTTCGTAATAATGAGTTAGAATATACATCGAAAGGAATATGCCGATCTCGCCGTAGCTTCAAGTATTAATAACCTTGCCATTTTATAATTCACTGAATTATGTGGATAATACACTGTCCACCTCCCGTCTTGAAACGTTCAAGTCACTTGCCCTCCTTCGCTCCTCGTTTTAAATTTACGTAATAATGAGTTAGAATTTACATCGAAAGGAATATGCCGATCTCGCCTTCGCTTCAAGTATTAATAACCTTGCGATTTTATTATTCACTGAATTATGTGGATAATACACTGTCCACCTCTCGTCTTGAAACGTTCAAGTCACTCGTCACTTGTACTCCTTCGCTCCTCGTTTTAAATTTACGTAATAATGAGTTAGAATATACATCGAAAGGAATATGCCGATCTCGCCGTAGCTTCAAGTATTAATAACCTTGCCATTTTATAATTCACTGAATTATGTGGATAATACACTGTCCACCTCCCGTCTTGAAACGTTCAAGTCACTTGCCCTCCTTCGCTCCTCGTTTTAAATTTACGTAATAATGAGTTAGAATTTACATCGAAAGGAATATGCCGATCTCGCCTTCGCTTCAAGTATTAATAACCTTGCGATTTTATTATTCACTGAATTATGTGGATAATACACTGTCCACCTCCCGTCTTGAAACGTTCAAGTCACTCGTCACTTGTACTCCTTCGCTCCTCGTTTTAAATTTACGTAATAATGAGTTAGAATATACATCGAAAGGAATATGCCGATCTCCCTTTTGCTGCAAGTATTAATAACCTTGCGATTTTATAATTCACTTAATTATGTGGATAATACACTGTCCACCTCCCGTCTTGAAACGTTCAAGTCACTTGCCCTTCTTCGCTCCTCGTTTTAAATTTATGTAATAATAAGTTAGGATATACATCGAAAGAAATATGCCGATCTCGCCTTTGCTTCAAGTATCAACAACCTTTCTATTTTATAATTCACTGAATTATTGGATAATACATTGTTGACCTCCCGTCTTGAAACGTTCAAGTCACTTGTCACTTGTACTTATTCGCTCCTCGTTTTAAATTTACGTAATAATGACAAGTTGTTTGGTGCTTGTAGTAGTGACACATGCATTTGAATTAAATTCTTTTCCAATATTTTCCCCGCGACATCTTTCTCTTTTACATTCACTGCATCCGTCCTCTTATTTACCACGATATACTTACAATTCGTCACCATTTCAATTAACAATTCTTTCTCCGTCGATCAGAAATTTGTCTCATGGATTTATATATGATTTTGTTCATCCGCCATTTGTGCAGACGAAAATGAAAACAAAACCGCATCGTGAGCGCATCGGAGTGCGTTCAGAAAATCATACTTAGCCTTCTTTAGCTGTGATATTTACAAGTTTCTTGGCGTTAACACATGTTTGTTAACATTTTAAGAAAACGTGTTGATGAAATGGAAGAAATTTAACATTAGTTTTAGCGCTGTGGCAATTGTTACGCTACATTTGTTAACGTCGATTTTAACATCTGTTGGTGAAATCGGGTATTAAGGGAATGCCATACGACAACACCCCAGGACTGCCATTGGTTGCCCGTCTAGTAGATCTCAAGAATAAATGTCATCCCATTTGAACCATACCTCCTACATGGTTTGTTGCAGCAGGCTTTTGCAATAGTCCCTTCAGTTTGTCATATAGAATCCCGGACAGCAGGGGTTGATAGAGTGGCGGTGTAAACACGCAATAAGACTTTCCTTTAACGTCATACAGAGCTGAGCTATTTTACTTACAGTTTGCATGGTCTCAAATGTGTGTAAAGGCTCCCTGTTTTCATCTGTTTGCCACACTGCCTTATCCACAGCTTCACTGTCACAACTCCATTCACACAGTTTTGAATGTCACTGTCGACATTATAACTTGAAGCATTCAATAGATGTGCTATATGCTGGCACTTTTACACAGAATTATATACACAGGCCACTTTGATGAAGACTTAAATTGTGTGTAGCACCAGAAAGGTTGATCAGGACACTTTTCTGCAATTCCTTCCACTTCTACAACAGAGAGACTGCAAAGCTTCAAGGAAGAGCCAAAAAGTGTAAAAAAGGTACTACCCTCGGCCACGGTGTAAATGTTTTTATCCGGGTTTTTCCTCCATCCGGAAAGATTAATGTCAGGTAACTCCAAGCTCTATGGACCATGGGCTCGTATAAACATCTGCATTCATTGATGGATATTTCTTAATGTTGCCGACTTTCCCTAATGCTGAAAGATGAATTTCTGGTAACTTTAAGCTCTGCGTACCCTGTACTCATTTGAACATCATTTCATTTATCTTCCGATATGACTTAAGGTTGGAGGTTTTCCCTTATCCTGATAAATGATTGTCTGACAACTCTAAGCTCTATGTAACCTGCACTTATTTCAGCATCATTACATTGCTCGTCCGATATGATTTAACGTTGGAGGTTTACCCTTATCCTGATAAATGAATGCCTGACAACTCTAAGCTCTATGTACCCTGTACTCATTTGAACATCATTTCATTTATCTTCCGATATGACTTAAGGTTGGAGGTTTTCTCTTATTCTGAAAAATAAATGTAAGGAAACTCTAAGCTCTATGTACCCTGTACTGATTGTAATATCATTTCACCCATCGTCCGATATGACTAAACTTTGGAGGTTTTCTCTTATCCTGAAAGTGAATGTCTGGTAACTCTAAGTTCTATGTACCCTGTACTCATTTGAACAGCATTTCATTCATGTCCGATATGACTTAACGTTGGACGTTTTCTCTTATGCTGAAAGATGAATGTCTAGTAACTCTAAGCTCTATGTGCCCTGTACTCATTTGAACATCATTTCATTCATGTCCGATAAGGTTTAACGTTGCAGGTTTTCTCTTATCCTGAAAGATGAATGTCTAGTAACTCTAAGTTCTATGTGCCCTGTACTCATTTGAACATCATTTCACTCATCGTCCGTTATGACTTAACATTGGAGGTTTTCTCTTATCCTGAAAGATGAACGTCTGGTAACTCTAAGTTCGATGTACCCTATACTCATTTGAATATCGTTTCACTCATCGTCCGATATGACTTAACTTTGGATGTTTTCTCTTATCCTTAAAGATGAATGTCTGATAACTCTAAGTTCTATGTACCCTGTACTCATTTGACCATCATTTCATTCATGTCCGATATGACCGTTGGAGAATGTTTCTTTTCCTGAAAGAAGAATGTCATGTAACTAAATTCTATGTATCCCATACTCATTTGAACATAATTTCATTCAACGTCCAATATGGCTTCTTTCAAGGTTCCCCCTTATACTGAAAGATGAATATATGGGAACTCTAAGCTCTATGGGGCTTGGGCTCATTTGAAGTTCACTTCATTAACCACTTATCGTAAAAGGATGTAAATAAAGAAAGAAAAAACAGACGTTCAAAATCACCTCCGCAGCCTTCACCACTGCTTCTGATGATGTGAAATGTAATATGTAGTGTTTAACGCCCGCTTTTACTACATACGGCACCGCAGGCGGTGACACTAATGATACATGAGATGAAGATGAACCACCGGTGGAATGAGATGGCGGTGAAACCGGAGGTCCCGGAGAAAACCTGTCCCAGCGCCGTGTTGTCCACCACAAATCTCACTCTGCGGTCGCCTGAGTTCAAACCCGGGCCACCTTGGTGAGAGCCAAGCGGTCTTACCACTGAGCCACGGCGCGGCCGCTTCTGATGATGGATAATGCCTTCCGCGAAGGAGTTTGTTCAAGTAAGGGAAGAGAAAAAGTTCAGATGTAGGTGAATCCGGACTATAGTGAGTGTGATGGATGTACTTCATGTTGATTTTTGCAAGATATTCAGCAACAACATTGGCAATATGCGGCCGCGCATTATCGTGGTGCAGCATCCAGCCTGCTTCATGAAAATGTGGTTCTTTGCGCCTGATATGGACTTGCAATGTTTTCAGTACATCCCAGTAGTATTGTATAATTACTGATGTGTGTGCAGGTACAACATGCTAATGAATATCAAAGAATGAGACGATCATAACTTTCCCAGCAGAAGCAACCAATTTAGCCTTTTGGGGGTGTTGGAAATGAAAGAGATTTCCACATTGAGCTTTGCTGTTTGCTCTCAGGATTAACATGATGTAGCCAAGTTTCATCATCAGTAATTACGTTTGAAAGAAGCTCCGGATCTTCCTCTAACATAAACTTTAACTGTATGTAACCTCCATTGCAGCGGTAGGCGATACTGAACATGTCTGGACTTGTCTGGTTCTCACAGGCGGAATCAGGAGTACCAACAATGAAACTACTATGGAGTCTTTGTTTCACATTAAGCTAACAAAATATAATAAGGTTGAATTTTAATGCGAAAAAATATGTTCGTAAAAAATTTATGATCATTCTTTATTCAGCAGCTAACGGATATGTCCTTCATTATCTGTAGATAGATGGCATGATAGATCCAATGTTGTTTCGTGCCTTATTTTTCTTTTGTTCCATTTATACCCCGCCGATAATTACAATGATCATACCGGCGGCCGTTCTCCTTTGGAACATATCGAAGGTGTTAACTCGTATTCGTTGGGTTTTAATCATTAGATCACGTACACATTTATACCCCGCCTTTAACTGCAATGGTCATATCGGCGGCCGTTCTCCTTTGGAACATATCGAAGGTGTTAACTCGTATTCGTTGGGTTTTAATCATTAGATCACGTACACATTTATACCCCGCCTTTAACTACAATGGTCATATTGGCGGTCGTTCTCCTTTGTAACATATCGAAGGTGTTAACTCGTATTCGTTGGGTTTTAATCATTAGATTACCTACACATTTATACCCCGCCTTAAACTACAATGGTCATATTGGCGGCCGTTCTACTTTGGAGCATATCGGAGGTGTTAACTCGTATTCGTTGGTGTTTAAGCATTAGATCACGTACACATTTATACCCCGCCTTTAACTACAATGGTCATATCGGCGGTCGTTCTTCTTTGGAACATATCGAAGGTGTTAACTCGTATTCGTTGGGTTTTAATCATTAGGTCACGCACACATTCTCAGTCCCATTCCTACTAACAGACACTGCGGCTGAGGAGCAAATATCTTGCTCGGAGAAAAATCCGTAACCCCACCGCCAAGAATCGAACCCGGGACCCGTAGCACTGAAGGCTGATGTTGTACCTACTGAGCTACTGGGCCTTTAGGGAGTGAACGAAAGCATGAAAAATCCTTGTGAGGATGGTCAGCACGTGGGTTTCGAACCCAGGAATTCAAGAGTGAGAAAACCTACCATCATTACATGATCCAAACCGCTCAATTGCTTAATTTCTAGCCAAAATTTTATCGTGAATAATGTAACGATCGTCATTTTTATATAGGGCGCGTATATAACGTCGCTTTTGTCTTGAATAAAGTTTGAATAGCGATGCGCTACTGAACTGTGACTACAAAAAACTTTCATAATAGCAGCGATAAACCCAATTCCAAACTCTATCTCTATTTTAAGCATCCGTACCTCGTATAAAAACGTGCTTAACACACATCGAGCATGAAAAGAATAAAATAACAGTAAAATAACAGAGTCCATTACGCCGAGATTATGAGGCCGCCCCTCAGTTACGAGGAACAACCCCATTTTCTGACTCAATGACGTTAACGGGCAGCACACCAAGGATGCAGTAAAACTCTCATTCCGTGTCACACAAGAAGCGCCGTATCTTCTCACTGCCTCCCCATACATGGGGGCTGAAAATCAATATGACCGATACACAGTCCCCAACTCTGCTCGCGTTGTTGCATTAAACCAGCAGATTCTCCTCCTTCTTCTCTCTCCCTCCCCTCCTCCTCCCTCTGCCGCTCTCTCTTCTTCTCTACAAAGTATAAGTAGCACCCGGGTATTTAAGCTTAGCCTTAATTTCCTTGTGTGCTCATGTTGCTTCGTGAATCAGTCCAGGGACCAAGTTTATCTTAATATTAACAATAACAAATAATATTAATATTGAAATAAATGTTAATATTTATAATAACATTATGAATCTCCTCATGGAAGACATACACAACTCCAATCCCATACATCTTATTTGGACCATTATTAGAAAACGTCGATTTTCTCGAAATTGACCCCATTGTTTAGATTAACGTATCATATTTTAAGGATATTCCCAAGAAGTTGAAATGATATATCTACAATTTTCAGGGAATTTCCTCAGAAGTCCATTTCATTCTAAATGAATTTACAGTATATTATATGAGACCAAAAATGTATGTCTTGGTAAATCATGGAATTCACCTCAAATGTCCTTTGCTTCTCTGAAAATATTCATAAGTTTCAAATATTTGTACCACTCTCAAGTAACAAGTTGTTATTCATTTATTTTACCTTTTGGAGATATAAAGAGAATGTGATCACATTGAACATTAGTTCTAAAACATTTGACTCTCACTTAAAAACTACCGTATTCTCTTGTAACTACTATAAAATAATGTTTATCTTGAAGTAGATAAAGGAACAAGTTTTTGTGCGAAAGTAGAGAAAGTCATGTATATAAAACATTTGAGTATAACTTAAATGTCTACTGTATTCCCTTGTAACTACAATAAGATAATGTTTATCTGGAAGTAGATAAAGGAACAAGTTTTTGTGCGAAAGTAGAGAAAGTGATGTATATAAAACATTTGACTATCACTTAAAGTCTACTGTATTCCCTTGTAACTACAATAAGATAATGTTTATCTTGAAGTAGATAGAGCAATAAGTGTTTGTACAAGAGTGGAGAAAGTCATGTATATAAAACATTTGACTATCACTTAAAGTCTACTGTATACCCTTGTAACTAAAATAAGATAATGTTTATCTTGAAGTAGATAGAGCAATAAGTGTTGATACAAGAGTAGAGAAAGTCATGTATATAAAACATTTGACTATCAGCTAAAGTGTACTGTATTCCCTTGTTACTACAATAAGATAATGTTTATCTTGAAGTAGAGAGAACAGTAGGTGTTTGTACAAGAGTAGGGATAGTCATGT